>OVAN01000779.1:0-50620 GCA_900406275.1 Anastatica hierochuntica | reverse complement strand
GCACTAGTGAGCGCTCCAATTGTGCAGCCACCGGATTGGGATTTTCCTTTTCAGGTGATGTGTGACGCCAGTGACTATGTGGTAGGAGCGGTGTTGGGTCAAAGAAAGGACAAGAAGCTCCATGTGATTTACTATGCTAGCAGAACACTTGATGACACTCAGATCAAGTATGCGACTATGGAGAAGGAGCTCCTAGCTGGGGTTTACGCATTTGAGAAATTCAGACAGTACCTAGTGGGATCCAAAGTCATTGTTCACACTGATCATGAAGCTTTGAAGTACCTTGTGTCTAAGAAAGATGCTAAACCGAGACTGTTGAGATGGATTTTGCTTCTGCAGGAATTTGATTTAGAGATTCGANCGAGATAAGCGTGGTATCGAGAATGGTGTTGCTGACCATTTATCTCGATTGCGAGTGGAAGCTGATACACCACTTGATGATAGTCTCCATGAGGAGAATGTCTATATTGTTGCCTTGTTGGAGGATGAATACATGGAAAATGTTGATTGTTTTGCCATTAGACAGATTAATGATGAAATTCCTTGGTTTGCAGATTTTGTGAATTTTCTAAGTGCAGATGTGGATCCACCAAATTTCGCAGGCTATGCGAAAAAGAAGTTCCTCAGAGATGTCAAACATTACTTCTGGGATGATTCTTTTCTCTACAAGAGATGTGCTGATGGAATTTTTCGCAGATGTATTCCAGAGTCTAAGGTTCAAGGTATTTTGTATCAATGCCATGGTTCTGAATACGCATGACATTTTGCTACTTTCAAAACTGTTTCGAAAGTGTTGCAGGCAGGTTTTTGGTGGCCAACACTCTTTAAGGATGCCCATGATTATGTCTCTAAGTGTGATGCTTGTCAGAGGAAAGGCAACATCAGTAAGCGGAATGAGATGCCGCAGAACTTCATCCTAGAAGTAGAGGTTTTTGACGTATGGGGTATTGATTTCATGGGACATTTCCCATCTTCTTATGGAAATCAATACATTTTGGTTGCATTAGACTATGTCTCCAAGTGGGTTGAGGCGCTTGCCAACCCCTCTAATGATGCCAAAGTGGTCCTAAAGATGTTCAAATCTGTGATTTTTCTTCGCTTTGGTGTGCGAAGAGTGGTAATATGTGATGGAGGATCCCGTTTTAGCAACAAGTTGTTTGAGAATTTGCTGAAGAAGCACGGAGTTAGACACAAGGTAGTCACACCTTATCATCCTCAANAAAAAAGTGGAAAAGTTGAGATTTCCAACAGGGAAATCAAGGGAATCCTGGAAAAGACTGTAGGCAAAACTCAAAAAGATTAGTCTGTGAAGCTAGATGATTCGCTATGGGCGTATAGAATTGCCTACAAGACACCACTAGGCACTACACCGTTTCATTTGGTGTATGGGAAGACATGTCATTTGCCTATTGAAATCGAGTACCAGGGACTTTGGGCTATGAAGTTGCTGAACTTCGACATCAAGCCTGCTGCTGAGAAGCGAATGATTCAACTCAATGAACTTGATGAGATTCGATTGAATGCTTATGAGAACTCAAGGATCTACACGGAGCATACCAAAGCGTTCTATGATAGGAGGATCATTCCACGCTAATTCGCTGTAGGAGATCAGGTACTCTTGTTTAACTCACATTTATGATTGCTTCCAGGAGAGCCCAAATCGCGTTGGTCGGGACCATTCCTGATTGCTGAGGTGCGACCATATGGAGCTATTTTTGTCGATGATGATGGGAGGAAATTCACTGTGAATGGCCAAAGACTTAAGTCATACATTGCAGACGAGCCATCCGATGAGAAAATGCAAATTCTTTTGAAGGATCCACGTATCGTCTGATCGCATTACAGTCAGGCTCGAGACAGTAAAAAAGCGCTGAGTGGGAAGCAACCCACTAGGTAGTTTTCTCTTTTATTTTTAGCTAATTTGTAGTATTTTACATTTTTGATCTTTGGTTTTTGGTGCTTTTGACGTTTTTTTGTTTTTAGTTTTGTCATTGTAGAAATAAAGACCACCCAGGCCAGAGGACAGGGATCGATCGATCCCTATTTTCGGATCGATCAATCCCTGTCTTTTTAAAAGTTCAGGAAATTGGGCAAGGACCAATCGATCCTTGACCTCGGATCGGTATCCTTGTCCCGATTGCACAACATATTAACGCGAAAACATGTCAGTTCTTCATTCTTATTTTCGAAACCAAAACGTGAAAAATCCCCCTTTTGATCGATTTTGGCCAAAACTCAACGGATCTGAGCCGTTTTTGAGCCTTAAATCAAGATAATCTCACACTCTATCTTTCTATTTGATCATAATTCGTTAAATCCAAGGTATGTGTCCACAATCTCTAGTAGTAGGTTTTTCGGAGAAATTTGGGAACTTTTGATTTCTTGAGTTTTGATGAATGTTTGGTNTTTGGTACTTAGATGATCATATACGCATGTTCTAAGATGTTTAGCACTAGGATTGCACCTGGATTTAGCGTTTTAAGGATTGATTTTGGTGATTCTGTGGTTTCGTGTTCCGTATGCCTGATTTTTGCGAGGATGCATGTTTTGTCAAGATTTACCTTGTGTATTGATGTTTTTACTTCTTTGTGGCATCTCTGGGATTGATTAAAACGTGTTTTCATGGTTGACTGCGACAAATTAACACTTTTCACTTGGAATACAAAACGGAAATTGGATATAATGGATGATGTTCTTGCTTTGATGAATGGTTTGATGCATGCTATTGATTTTTTTGAGCATGATTTTCGCAGGACATTGATCTTTGAATAAGAGTGAATGATTTTGTGTTTGCCTTATTTTGATATGGATACTAATTTTGTCTCCAAGTGTCTATTTTCACAGGATATGAGTAGATGAAGGAGAGGAGATGTTCCGCATACGCGGGACCCTTCTACTTCTATTCAGCACCGTCGGTTCAAGAGGATTGACCTCACACACCCTGCGAATCGTCAGGTTACTCAGGAGTGGGATCAGTACAACTTGCAGTTTCTGCAGGATCTGGGACACATTACTTTCCCGATGACTCGAGTCATTGATGATGATCTTCTAAATGCTTTTGGCATCCGACAGGACTTCCACTCCCTCTTTGATAGGATGGGGCTCCGAGGCTTTCTGGAGCTTCGTGAGCATGTCTACNGAGCATGTCTACCACGAGCTGTGTCGGGAATTTCTGGCTTCTGCACGATGTGTCTACCCGGACTTGGACAACCCGGTGGCTGATCAGGGCACATTCTCATTTATCGTGCAGGGTATGTTCTACTCTATCTCTCTCATTGTTTTGGCCAGAGTTTATTGTTTTGTGCAGGGTCGTGGTACATGGGTACCTACTCTACCGAGATCCAGTGAGTTTTGGGACTTTATTGCTGTTGGGCAATTCATCTCTCGGAGCGCAAAGCAGTCGCGTATCCGCAGTCCCGTCCTTCGCCTTGCGGCCAAGGTTCTGAGTTCGCATATCTACGGGAAGTCCGTTCAGGCTGATGTGACCAACGATGAGTTGGGTCTTCTCTTTTTAGGCGTTGGACATACTTGGGATTTAGCCTCTCAGATTCGTTATGTGGCGGCTATGGATATTAACATGGTTGTTGTTGTCACTGACAGATTCGCCTTCTTCAAGGTGACTGCTTCTTCTCAGAAGTCTTTTTCTGTGGGTGCTCTTATCACCCGACTTTTGTAGTTTGTCGGGTTCGACTTTAGTGGTTATCAGAGAGCATAGCTCAAGCTCGCCACGCAGGCGGGGACACATCGCGTCCCGCGACCTCTTTATGCTTTCCTCGATGGGAAGCATCTCTATGACTGCGGCATTCTAGCTTCCCCCTGGATGCATTCTCTGGATAGCTCGAGGCCCTTCATCTATCACTTTCAGGACCGCCAGATTAGGTCTCTGTATATCAAGCTGTCATGCCCGAACCAGACATCTTTAGCTGATTCATCAGGAGTTGAGTTTCTTCCTCCTGCGAAGTGTCTTTGTCTCTGCCCCCCCTTCTTTCAGGAAGGGTTCTTCAGGTCCTGCTAGGGATCGTGTTGATGATGATTCTGACTATGAGGCTCATATGCCTCCACCTGCTGCGCCTACTGATCCTGAGATCGCAGAGCTGTTTCCGGAGGATTTCAGTGCTTATGAACTTGAGCAACCACCACCTCCTTATGCTACTACTACTGAGTTCAGAGCTTGGACAGTGCAGAGTCATCAGAGGATGAGTTCTCTTATGCTGCATTTCGCCAGAGGACTCTCCAGGATAGGGAGACTTCTTTCTTGTTCTCCAAGCAGGTCTTTTCGTGAGGACACTATCAGGCGCAGAGCGCCACCTGTTCCTGCAGCTGGTGCAGATGATGATGATGAGGAGGAGACTGAGAGTGAGGAGTCTGATGAGACTCAGGAGACTCGTGCAGCTCTTGCACGCAAGAAGGCTAGACAGAGCGAGGAGCGCTCCAAGAGGAGAGCAGACTCTGCTTCAGGAGATGCAGGCAAGCGCCCTAAGGCTACTTCTAGTCAGAGGCCTAGCACTTCTAGAGCAGCCCAGTAGTTCTCTTTCCTTTATCTTTTCATTTCTGTTTTTCTTTTTCTTTTTATTTGGATTTGTTTTAATTTGATACTTACCCCTTCCTTAGATTTGTTTCCCACTGAGACGGTGTGAGATAAGTATGGGGGAGGCTACTTATGTTTTTCTTTTTCTTTTGGTGTTGTTTGAGTCATTTTGATGTTTTTATTGAGTCAGTTATGGATAGTTTATGTTTCATGATGATTTCAGACTATTATTTCTGCACATTGCACTTTATTTATATGTTCATTAACCATTTTATTTGGACTTTTAGCACATGCAATCAAGAATAACTCATGACTAAACTCCCCACCAGAAATCTCTAGAACTCAGACTTTTGTCTGAAATGTTATTAACTCTATTTTATTTGGCTTACTAATTTGAACATTAAATGCTTTGATCCAAGAACTTAAAATCAGGAATCAAACCCCATCATTCAGGATTACATCCCCATTTTTCTACCATCCTTTTCGGTAATCCTGAGTGACCAAACTCATCTTTAGTCTATCACCACACCCTTACCCTATCTCCTTGATTCTCCATGCATTTCTTTTTCATCCTATTTGCACACATGTATAAAAACAATGGAGAGAATGGGGTAGACATGATCCTTCTAATTGCTTAGGTAGGATTGCACATTTTAGGTGGTTTAGACACGGTCCTGAGTGTTTGATTTCTCGGTGTTGGGTGTTTAGGTGGTTTAGATGGATATGTTGCATTTCTTCGTGCAGTATGGGTGTTTTAGAATTTAAAAATGTCATTAGTATGCTAATTCGAACCAGATTTTCGTTCTGAAAAAAAAAACAAAAAATTAATGTTTAATTTTCTATATCTAGATTAGAAATTAGCATTTGCATATTATTATGTTGATTATTTTCTCCCTGAAGAATGCACATTTTTGGTTTATTTTTCGGATTGGTTTTTTATGCTTAGGTAGTTAGGGGACATGGATATCAATATACTCTTTTTCTCCTGCGATTTTGCATAATGTCTTGCATTTTGACGCAGCTTTAGATACCCAAAACACTCTAAGCCTCACCACTAAAAAGCCAACCTAGCCTGATTCCTTGATTGTGAGTTCTCTAGTGAAAAGTTTCACGCCCTTCTTATTTGAATGTAGAGAGTTATTAACTTGGAAGATGAGTTTGCAGGTCCAGATTTTAGAGTATGGATGAGCTTGGGAGGTTATGCAGCAATTCTTGGGGGAGAATGTTCTAACTATTCTGAGTATTTATGGTTAGCGAAAGTAGCGTAGAGTAAGGTTTTCTGAAAGCATGCAGTCCATTTGGTTTTTGAGTTTCTTTTCCCGCAGGCTTAGTCTTCGTTTTCTTTACTTGAGGACAAACAAAGATTCAAGTCTGGAGGATTTGATGTGTTAGTATTTTAGTGGTTTTACTAAGGTTTTTTACACGAGATTTATGGTTTTTAGTATGTATTCGAATTGTTTTGGCGCACATTTGTGTTCTTTGTTATTTTTACAGGATTTGGGCTTGAATGTACGAAAAGAATGCATTTTGGATGGATTTCAAGCGTCGAAGGAGGTGTTCGTGAAAAGCTGCAAAATACCCATAAATTTGGACAAGGATCGACCGATCCTTGTCCCCGGATCGACATATCCCTGTCCCGAATTGCGGACCGATTTTACAAAGAACCAGACCGAACTTATTTCGAACCGGATTGCTATCAAAAGACCAAGACTCGTTTTCCCTATTTCATTATGGACTTTTAGAGAGATTTAGAGAGGTTAGAGAGATTTGTAACCAAGGGAGAAGAAGCTTCTTTGTTCTTCGATTCGAGAAGTTTCGGAACCTTTTTTACTCTTGTTTTTGCTTAATACAATCATGTATCTCTTGAATTTGATCTGTGTTTTTGCAATATCCATGAATGAGTAGTCTGTTTGTTGGGTTTAGGGTTCTCACGTAGGGATTCATGAGTTGTTGATATAAAATCGCATAACTAGGGATTTAATCTAATGGATCTTCATCTATGATTGATCGTAATGCATGAAACTGAACTTATCACTTAGTTTCTAAACTTAGGTAATTTAACGCCTAAAAAGTGTTTGTTTAAATGCCTGAAAGAATCTTAGATGAGCAATTCTTCTTAAGCCAATGGAAGTTGATGCTTAAGTGAATTGTGAACATATCAAATTTGTTAGTAATGCATGATTAGAAATCGAGGGTCAACGAAAGTTAGTCTAGAGATTTCTAATACTTAGGGTGCTGATACTGTGGAAGTAGTTCAGTTCTAAATTAGAATTTGAGTTTAAGACGGTTCTTAACTTGTTCCGTATTCTATAATTGGAATCAAAAATGAATTGTTTCCCTGAGAATACTCGATGTCCAACACTTCTTTGATTGATTTACAACCTTTTCGTTGCTGCCCACTTTCTTTGTTCTGTAGATTTCGATATTTGCATCATCTACAAAACATCTTTTAGCTTTAGTCCGCTGTGTGATCTGATATTCTTCGTGCTACCTTTGGTCTCTGTGGATTCGATCCCGAACCACTACAACGTACATCTGTGCACTTGCAGTGTTATCTCGGGCGAAAACCTAAACTACCAGTTAGCAGGGTATTACAGAAGATTTGTTAAAGGTTTTGGTTCAATAGCGAAACCTTTGACATCTTTCACTAAGAAATACAGCTTTGTATGGTCAGTGGAAGCACAATTAGCCTTTGATGCTCTTAAGAAAGCTCTCTGTGAAGCTCCAGTTTTAGAACTACCTCAATTTGATAAGCCATTTGTAGTGGAAACTGATGCTTTTGGGCAAGGAATAGGGGCTGTTTTGATGCAGGATAATCATTCATTGGCCTATATAAATCGTCATTTGAAGGGAAAGCAGCTGCATTTGTCAATGTATGAGAAGGAGTTATTGGCGGTTGTATTTGCAGTTCAAAAATGGAGGCATTATTTGCTGAATGGGCACTTTGTTATTAAACAGATCAAAGAAGTTTGAAGTATTTACTGGAGCAAAGGCCCAATCACCGATTCAACAGCAGTGGTTACCAAAGTTGTTGGAATTTGATTATGAAATTCAATATAAAGAAGGAAAATATATTGTTGCTGAAAATGCTTTGTCTCGGGTGGAAGGATATCGATTACTACATATGGCTTTATCAGTGCTTGAATGTAATCTATTTTTGAAAATTCAAGAGGCTTATCAATCTGATTTAGCCATCAAAAGTATTATTGCAGATCTAGAAGTTAATCCTGCAACTAAGAAACATTGCACTTGGTATCAAGGCATATTGAGAAGGAAAAGTAAAATTGTAGTGCCTCAGGTGATGGGTATAAGGGATTCTATTCTGAGCTGGTTACACAGTTCTGGAAGTGGGGCACATTCTAGTCGTGATGCTACACATCAAAGAATCAAAAGCTTGTTCTACTGGAAGGGAATGTCCAAGGATATTCAAAGTTTTATACGAAGTTACAGAGTATGTCATCAATGTAAAAGTGAGATTGTGGCTTCTCCAGGTCTATTACAACCTTTGAGCATACCTGATGTTGTATGGCCAGATATATCTATGGACTTTATTGATGGTCTCCCCTTATCTTTTGGAAAATCTGTTATACTAGTCATTGTGGATCGTCTAAGCAAAGGCTGCTCATTTTCTAGTTTTTCCACATCCTTATATTGCTGCAATTGTTGCTCAAGTCTTTCTGGATCATTACTTCAAGCTACATGGGTATCCAATATCTATTGTAAGTGACAGAAAAAGTGTTTTCCTCGGTGAATTCTGGACAAAATTATTGTCCTTACAAGGAGTTTCTCTCAACTATTCTAGTGCCTATCATCCCCAAAGTGATGGTCAAACATAACTGGTGAATAGGTGTCTTGAAGCCTATTTGAGATGTATGACAAGTGAGAGACCTTATCTTTGGAGTCGTTGGTTGCCTCTTGCTGAGTATTGGTATAATACTACCTTTCATACGGCTACTCAAGTGACTCCTTTTGAAGTTGTGTATGGTCAAGCTCCACCATTGCATCTGCTTTATTTACCATGAGAATCTAAGGTGGCTGTAGTGGTTAAATCGTTGCAGGAGAGGGAGAATATGATACTTAACGGGCGCCCAGACCACAGTCTAGACGCCCAACGGGTGCCCAGACCATCGTCTGTATGCCCAATGGACGCCTAGTCCACGCTTTCCCGATCATCTTCTCCTTCGAATCCCGGTTCAAGTTTTTCTTGTTTTGTCCCGATTGGAAACTCCGTTGAAGTGTCGCGGCAATAATCGTAAAGACTCGTACTTTCCGTAAAAACTTTGTATCGATCGTATGAAACAATAACGGTTAACTCGAACACTGACATTGTCTTAACCATACGATCGGTCTTATCATTATGTAAAATCGTCACCGCGTAGTCGTGCGAAGATCGATTTCTCCAAAAGAAATCGTAAAAATCACTTTGTCGCTAAACGACCCATGAAGACTCAAAATGCGACAGAAGTTCACTTACGATTTCGAAACGAGAACAGGCCCAATTGCGTCAACGATCTACCCGAGTTTCGCGAAAGATAAAAGGAAAATACGATAAAGCCAAAATCTAAAGATAAATATGGAAAATTCGTAGAGATATGGAATATTCCCGAAAAATTGGAGTATTTCCGTGGGAGGATATGCACAAATCTAGGGTGGAAAAGGAAACATATTTCTTCACAACTCATACTTAGAGCTTTAGGTTTATTTTCCTTTTTTGCTAGGGAGCTGCGTCTCAATTAGGTTTATCAGTCTTACTCTGTTAGAACTAGGATACTCGCTGACAGCTCTCGCGGCCACGGCCTACCACCTGTTGTAACGCTCAACGCAAGTTCGAATAAGATCTCCATTGCTTTATTTTTCTTTCAATTCTCTTTCACGTTTATCTTGTTGTCTGTTTTCTTCATACTTTTGATATGTCGTTGTTGGTTTAGCAGATATCCGAAACCTCAAGGAAAGTTAGGGTTTCCTGGCTTTCCTCCGAATACGAATATTGACAGTGCGAATTTCGGTTCCCACAGTTCAGCGCTAAAAGGAGGAGACCTATTCGCACAGGCTAGGATCAATCTAACTCGCAGCCGCAAAACGCTAGATCAAACATGACTACAGACGATCAAAACACTCAACAAGCTCGTGACGACAACATCGCCAACAACAACGTTTGAAGCACTCCAGTTACAAACAACACCGTGGTCAACGCTGACACAAGCACCGCGGCATTCGAGGAGATCAAAAAGATGTTCTCGACTCTCGAACAGAAGTCGGTAGAACAAGACAAACTGACTAGCTCTCTCGCTAAACAGGTTGAAATCCTAACCGTGAGAACTAGAACCATTCTTCTGCATGGAGCTAACAGACTCCGCAGAAGAAGACTCGACTTCGCCACTCCGCGTGACTTACTCCAGAACGCGCAGGAAAATCTTTCGGGACAAAGCCCCGATATATTCACCCCTATCGAACCCCGGAATAACATGGATGATCCCCCAAATCCCAAAAAGGAAACGGAGGATAACGAAGCCGAGCAAATTGACCTAGACTTCAGCGATCAATCTGATTCCGCGGATGAAGACGCTGACGTACACCCAAGAAGGGTTAAGGGTCGCACAACACGTAAGAATTCTTAGCTCAGCGAACCCATGGCGGAAGAAGAGGAAAATATCTTCTGGGTAGAGCAGGAGAAGCAGGCCAAAGCCATTCGCGGGACGCACCAACCATCTCGAAAAAAGACCTCTGACGATCTCGACGAGATTCACGATCTCCGCGACTACATCGCAAAAATAGCGGCAGAGGCCAAAGCGGTAAAGTCGTAGATCCATCACGCGACCAGTATTGCGCTAGAGATCGACAAGATCCTCGAAAGGGCTCAAAAAACTCGATTCACCACTCGCATAACCAATACCAAAGTCTCCATTCTCGGGAAAGTGAAAATCCCAATGTATGACGAAACTTCCGATCTGAAAGCTCACCTGCATACTTTCCAGATCGCAATGGCGAGATCCAAGCTCAAGGAAGGCAAGGAAGGCAAGAAAGACGTTGGCTTCTGCCACCTATTCGTCGAGCATCTCCAAAGAGTGGCCCTCGAATGGTTCTCCCGTCTAAAGCGAAACTCCATCGGAAGTTTCCGTTAACTCTCCTCAGAATTTCTCAAACAGTACTCCATGTTTATGGACATAGAAACTTCCGACGTTGACCTATGGAGCTTGTCTCAAATAGAAGACGAATCTCTCGAGATTTAATGAAGATGTTCAAGATAGTAATGTCGAGAGTCAGCGGGATCAGCGACAAAGTGGCGGTAGACGCACTTAGGAAGACTCTCTGGTACAAGTCAAAGTTCAGAAAGTGGAAAGCTCTCGAGAAACCACGCACTATTCAGGACGCGCTTCATAAGGCCATGAATTTCATCATCATCGAGGAATAGATGAAAGTTCTATCGCAAAAAGACAAACCTGCGAAGGTTCCTCGAAACACTTAACCTCTGAACAGAAAGTAAAAAAGAATGTCCCTCGTAATGATTAGTACGTCCATCACGAGGGCGAAGACGTCCGGGGGGCGCACAACTATGCTGGCAATTCTCCGTCTGAACAAGGCAGGACGTCGACGAACACCTGGACGCGGAACACGTCGTATGACGAAAATACCTTCTGCGAGTTTCACCAGGCAAAGGGTTACTCCACCAGCATGATATATTTTTAGTAAAATGACCATAACTTTTGATCGCACCATTGGATTTCCTTCAAATAACCTTCAAATTAAAGCTAACTCTTGTGGCTATCTCTTGTCAATATTGCAGCTCGATCAAACGGTGGAAAGTTTGTAAATAAAGGCTTAACTTCTGAGACTTTAGCATGATTCTGAATTCCAAATATCCGTTTTTAGCCAAATTGTTCCGTTTCTCTCCAAAGCAACCCTAAACCGGTAAAAACACTAAAGAAAACCAAAAGACTCCAAAAAAACCAAATACATATCAAAACACCTTTTTTCTCGAATCAAACATTAGTAAAAACCCATAAAATACGAATACATCAACAATACAATACGGTAGCGATATGTCGTGGCTTGAGACGATTCGAGCATACAAAGCCGAAGGAGCGCTCCCTGCCGAGAAATGGGCAGCCCGAAAAGTTAAAATCCAGGCCGTCCGATATGTATTAGTGGACGGGAAAGTTTACAAATGGAGATTCTCTGGGCCACTTATGACATGCGTAGAGGGAAGTGAATCATGAAGAATCATAGAAGAAGTCCGCTCTGGATCTTGCGGAAATCATACTGGCGAGAGATCCCTCGCAATTAAAATCAAGCGCCACGACTATTTTTGGCCTACAATGGTCAAGGATTGCGAGAAATTCGCACACAAATGTGAAAAATGCCAAAGGCATGCGCCAACAATCCACCAGCCTGCAGAGCTTCTTTCCTCTATTTCAGCACCATACCCATTCATGCGATGGTTAACGGTATTGTCGGCCCTATGCATAAATCAAAGCAGAAACGCTTGCTGCTAGTCTTGGCCGACTTCTTCTCAAAATGGGTCGAAGCACACTCATATGTTATCATCAAAGATGCCCAAGTTGAAATTTTCGTGTGGAAAAACATTATATGCAGACAGGGTGTCCCATCAAAATCGTAACGGTCAATGGATCCCAGTTCATTTCAGTAAGATTCGAGGCATTTTGCGAAAAATGGAAGATACGACTTACTAAATCCACCCCAAGGTATTCGCAAGGCAACGGCCAGGCAAAAACCATTAACAAGACCATCTTAGACGGACTCGAAAAACACCTGGACGCAAAAAAGAGTTGATGAGCAAAAGAACTCGAAGGAGTCTTTTGGTCACACAGAACAACTCCAAGAAGAGCAACGGGAGAAACTACGTTCACCCTCGTATACGAAACAAAATGCATTATCCCAGCGGAAGTCGAATTTCCCGAGATACGCAGGAGACTACTCCCCAAACGAGAAGACGGGAACAGTCTGATATTGTTGGATGATCTCGACCACATCAACGAGTGTCGAGACCAGGCCCTCATACGAATCCAAAACTACCAACAAGCAGCAACAAAGTACTACAACTCAAACGTACGCAGCCGCAGGTTTAAGGAAGGCGATCTAGTTCTACGCAAAGTTTTCCAAAATACCGCCGAACGAAACGCGGGGAAACTCGGAGCAAACTGGGAAGGACCATACAAGGTCATAAAAGTAGTCCGACCACGAGCATATGAAATTACCACAATGCAGGACGTCAAAATTCCTAGGACCTGGAATGAAATGCATATCAAAAAAATATTATCACTAAACAACAACGTTAACGATAAATTGAACTACGAGACGGCTTGAGCCCTGAAAAGGGGTACATAGGCAAATCGTCGAAAGATAATTTCAGCCGTCCCCCTCTCTAAAAATGGGGGGAGCGGGTATGTATACATATACTCGTATACTCCAAAAGTTTGAAACATCCGCATTCTCAAACCCGATATTTTTAAACGCTCGGCTGCCTATGCTTGCCAAATACGCCCCAACAAACGTTTCAAGCCCGTAAACGCATTAGAGGCGAAGCACGACATACAAAAGAAAATCAATCTTCAACATCGCGAGACGTCGCAGACGCTTGAAGAACCGTCTTTCGACAACACACCTTCCTCGGTAAAAACACAAATCCTTCGCGAAGACTTACAAAAGGTAATATCTACCGATAAGTTTGTTGCTGATCACAACAAACTCCCAACGTCCTAAACAGACTAAGCCATCTCATAGAGATAGCTCTCATACATCCGACTAGGATAATAGCACGCTATAAAAGAAATCCGAAATTTTGGTCAGCACTTCTAGACGACATAGAAATTGTCTTTGGAAAGATGCTTGGTTCCCGATTGATGCAAGTCATATAAGCCGAAAACTTATCGCAAACTTTAATATCGAGACGGAACCAGGTCCAAATCAAAAAAGGGAAACGTAAGCCGGAGTTAGTCACCGCACGCCCTAAAACCGAGAGTAAACCTAGGTCTTGCCCTAAACTCAACACACTGGTCTCAGACATCTCAAGGCATAGTATCTAACCAATACGAGATCTCAAAATTGTCTCTTCGTCTATATTCGTTTTTATAAGAATCCGAAAAACTAAGTCTCTCGAAAACTCGCACACGAAACAAATAACGAATATAACGATCCTTCAAGGAACGAATATGAGATGACAACTCATAATTTGTCTCCATGTACAAATTGCTACTCATACACTATTCAATCAAAATAAAAAATGTTGTTCATTGATGCGAAACCGTAGTGTGGCATGGGATTCATAGCCACATATGGCTAGTCCCGAAACATACAAGAAAATAATAATAATAAAAACCGAAAAACGACCATATCTGACTGAAAAAACCAGAGCAAAGACAAATGCCCCAAATGGGACTACCACCTCACTCATCATCCACGGGTAGGACTGCGTCCTCACCCGCTATGTCACCGGAACTCGGAGACTCGTCATCTCCTCCTCCCACCATGGCGTCACATAGCTCAATATCCGCAGGATCCTGCCTCTAATGGTTATCATAAAACGGCGGAAGGACACAGTCAGATTTCAGAGAGGCGAAGATAGAACCTAAGTCCCCCTCAGCGGCCTCCAACACCACCTTACGAGCAGACAGCTTGGCCTCCTCGGCCTGCCGAGACGGGGACTCTCCGTCAATAAAAATCTGAATCTCGTTCATCGCCCCTTTAATAACCGCTAACGTGAGATCCCTGTTGTGAACATCTATTAGTGACTCTCACGAAAGTCTAGTCGCCCATGGGTGACTACACATGAACCATGTCAAGTCGCCCATGGGCGACTAAACTTGTGCTAAAGTCAAGTCGCCCATGGGCAACTAGACACGGACCATGTGTAGTCGCCCATGGGTGAATAGACTCTCGAAAAAGTCTAGTCGCCCACGGGTGACTAGACCACGTCCTCTCAATCATCTTCTCCTTCGAATCTTGGTTTGATTGTCTCTTGTTTCGTCTCAATTGGAGTTTCCGTTGAAGTTTCGCGGCAATAATCGTAAAGACTTGTTCTTTTCGTAAAAAACTTCGTATCGATCGTATAAAACGATAACGGTTAACTCGAACACCAACATTGTCTTAACTATACGATCGGTCTTATCATTTCGAGAAACCGTCACCGTGTAGCCGTACGAAGAACGATTTCTCCGAAAGAAATCGTAAAAATCACTTAGTCGTTAAACGGCATGGGAAGGCCCAAAACGCGACAAAACTCCACTTACGATTCTGGAACAAGAATGGGCCCAACTGCGTCAACGATTTACCCGAGTTCCGCGAAAGATAAAAGGAAAACGCGATAAAGTTAAAGTCTAGAGATAAATATGGAAAAATCGTGAAGATAATGAATATTCTCGAGAAAAAGGAATATTTACACAGAAGGATATACTCAAATCTAGGATGGAAAAGGAAAAGGGGTAACCAACAAAAGCATATATAAGGGAGGCTAAGGAGAAATCACCTTTATTATTTAAAATAACAGTTCTGAAATTTCTTATATTAATAAAGACGATTTCTTATATTGTTGAATTAATAAGTTTAAGTCCTTGAAAAAATATTTTTTGAATTAATAAGACATCGAATAACATAATTAAACATTTTTTTTATTAATTTCCCTTGACTTTCAATGTCCTTGAAAAAATAAATTAAATTTTCAATTTTTTAATCTTACTTAAGCTTTAACAATATGGAAATTCATTTATATAAATCTTCCTTAACGTTTAATAATGGAAATGTATACATGAATGAGGAAATATATACCTACCATTATAATTTACATTAATTTCAGACAACTTAATATGGAAAATGGAAATTACTAAACAAATAATTAAGGAAATAATATTTAATTCGTCTTGACTAACCAGTTTATTTAGAAGTATAAATATGGGTGGTTCTCACTTGACTATTGCATATTAAAATTTCGGATTTACGTTACAAATTAAAAAAAGATCATGTCTTCATTACTTATTGATTTCCTCGATGATCTCAAATCATTCATACGGAGTAATTGGAGCGTAAATGTTAAAGTACTTCTTGTTTAGCGTCAATCTTCTTAATCCGATGAAACGCTCGAAGCTATTTTAGCTTATCAAAAGGTATTATGTCTTTTCGATATTTTTATATATAACTCTATATTGCATTAATTCTTTCAAATCTATAACAAATGAAGAAGTTGGCGTGATGTTCTCATATTGATTTATATAATAATAAATTTTCACTACAATCTATTCAAATATTAATACAATTATAAATTCTCACCGAGACATATTATATTTATATTTCATTATACATTCTTTTCAAATATTAATAATTCAATATATCTATATTTCTAATTCAAGCACCCCGGTAAAATGACATATATTTGTGTTTAAATATATATATTGGACATATTATAATTATAATATGTATTTTAATAAGGTATATTTAAGTTTACATTTGATTGATTCTAAATTGAATGCGAAGTCCGGTAGAAAATTCTGATAGTTTACATTTTTGTGTTAAACTTATAAATATTTTGTATATATATTATAGTTATTAATAATACTAACTTCCATAATTTTTATTTCATGGTTCTAAAAGACAAGCAACGGTCTCCTCGAAATATATAAAAAAATTCATATCAGTTATAGTTGCTAATCAATGATGGATTCAAGTGGAGTGATTTGACGTCATAGATGCAAACCCAAATAATCGAACAATTTCACATGAGTTTAATATATCTTTGAGAGAAGATACTTTAATTATAGGATTTCCATTAGAGAACTATAACTCATTCCTTAATTTTGTAGATTTTGATGACCTCCTTGATGTCACATATGATACATCCAAATTGTTTGGTAAGTTTAACACAATAATTTACTATTTGTTAAAATAATTTTACATTAATTAGTTTATTCATATTTATCTAAAACCTTTTCTTCCGATGTATTCTTTTAAATATTTTGATATCTAACCGAGTTAATATTTCTAATCCAGATGTAATTGGTTTAGTTACCAGCATTAATCAACTGAAACTAAAAAACCATATGTGCCTGGATTGGTCATGAGACAACTTCAATTCAAAATTAAAAACTATAATTAAGTTTAATTTGTTATATAATCTTATGATATTTAATATTGTCAAAAAACCTTAAATTGCCAATCTTTAATAGATGATTTATTAGAGATCATTATTTAAACTTCCAGAGATATAAGAACGCATTATATCTTGTTCGGTGATCAAGCACATGAATTTTTTGATGCATATGTGAGGTACACCGTCGACTTTCCGGTAATTGTCATTATACTTGCTAGGATTTGTGATTGGAAAGGTAAAAAAACTATAAATATTTTAAGGTCATTGACGTTTTTTTTATATAGTTAATAACTAATGTATATAATAATTTTTTTCATTTGCAGATAAACGTAAAATAACCAATGAAATACTTAAAGGATTTCATATTATGTTAAATCCTATGATTCCTAAAGTTTATCATTACAAAAAATGGTAATTTGAAAAACTGTTCAAATTTTATATTATTTGTTAATATTTTTCATGAATTTTTGTATAAATAGGAAAAAACTCATGTATTTTGAATTTCATGATCATAAACCAACAAGACAACAAAAGATTGAAAAAAACCAACGAAGACAATTAGATTGTTAGTCATTTTGTTTATTCATTATAATTAGCATTTGTTACCTTGATTGTTTTTCAAAATTATTCTCAGTTTATTTAAACAAAATAATAAACTATAAATTATATATCTCTAGGTTAAAAATGTTATCTTTCTATATATTAAATCAAAGTACACTTAAGTAAAATTTGTTTATATGTCACTCATATAAGAGTTTTCAACATTAACCTTATAATTTGATTGGTTGAAAGATTTGGAATTATAATTTAATTTTATTTATTTAATTCATCTCTAAAATAAAAAAATAACCATGAACCACTTTAATTAACTTGCCAAACATTCTTTAAAATCTATAATTCTTAATCCAATTGTCAATTTCGATCTTACCATGAATATACGTAAAAATATACACAAACAATATACACATTTCGATATTTTTATAAATATACACTTAAACTCATACACTTTGATGATTGCTTACATAATATAAATTCAGTGCCGTGCCTAGCCATATCGGATCGTAAGGCAAAAATTTTTTTTCTTTATTTCATATTAAGAGTTTATCAGATAAAATACTATATATGCATATATTTAATGTTTATAAACATAATATGTAAATCTATATATAATTCTTTTAAAAATATATACAACTTAAGAAATAAAAAAGAAGTTAGAAAAATTAATTTGTCACAAGTACGTGCACACGCACACACATAAATAATATTTCTATAATCATCTAGCAAAACATATATTGATGTAAATAATTAAAGTAAAGTTTAAAACTTCTTAAATAATATCATTTCAGAAATAACAAGAAAAATGTTAGACTATCAATAAAGAATTGAAATGTCACACTCGTAAATTGATTAATACATGTATATATTAGTTAGCCTATTATTGTATTTTTGGATGTTTTATTTTAAAATGCCTTCGAATTGTTTGTAACAAAAGAGACTAATTGTAAAAACAATTGACTAACACATCTAGAATTCATAAAAATAGGGTTTTAAAAAGCAATACAAAATGGTGGCCTAAGGCCAATGTCTTTTTTATAATACAGTAGGCACGACCCTGAATATAATGGACCTAACAAAAAAAAATATAAATTAAAAAGATATATATATATATATATATATATATACATTTTAAATAAAAAAATATAATGTACATTATAGAATGTGTGAGTTTAAGTAATAATTTTTATTTAAATTATCTATTTAAATTTAATTAACTTATTATATTATTAAATCATTTAAAAGGGATATTTTTTTATAGAATATTACTAGATATTAATAAATAGATTTTCTTATATTGTTGAATCATTTAAAAGGACTATGTTTTTATAGAATATTAATAGATATTAATAATTTGAAAAAATAGAATGTAAATATTAATGTTTAAATTAAATATTTCATGTCGACGATATTGTAGCCTGATGGTTGAGTCTCTAGATCCAATCCTCAGACACCAGGGTTTGACCCTCCTCCACCACAGAGTGGAAGAAAAAATTAAATATTTCATGTTGTGGTCTGTTTATTGACAAAAAAAATTAAATATTTCATTACTATTAAAATTTTCCTATTAATGATGAAAAACTAAAGAGAAAGTTAATATATAGATTTACTGTAAAAATTATTCTTTTTCATATTAAAACTATAGATATATTAATTCATATTGACTATTTTCTTACATCCATTATATATTGTATACAATTTGTTTAGTATACATTAATTCATATTAATTCATACATGAAATGTAAAATATTAATCGAAATCTTACATATCGATTCGGGTTCGACTTATATCTTTGCATGTTTATAACCCATTTAAATAGTGTCGAAAAAAAATCTAAATATACCTAAAAAACTCATCAATCCAATTTTTCCATAATCCAGGTATTTTCGGCTATTTTAAATTTTTTGGATATTAGATCTAAATTAACCAATATATTTAAGTATATAATTGTAGGTTAGGTAATTTTGGGTACTCAAGATTCCTGCCGAGATCGGTTCTGGTTTTTTCATGTATTGAAGTTTTGTATCCAAACGAACATTTTATTGATTTTGGTTTAGTTTCGGTATCACTTTTTTGGGTCGGATTTGTTTCGATTCTTCGATCCAAGTATTTTGTCTATCCTATTTACACCCGCGGATTCACGGGCACCACCTAGTTCTTATATAAATTATGAAATGCATCGAAAAGGGGAATTGGTGGTTGGTAATGATGCTGAGGTGAAGCTTCATATTTTCATATCTTTAAATGATTCTGCTATCGGGGGACATTCAGCTCGAGATGCCACTCTACATAGGGTAAAATCTCTCTTCTATTGGCCGAAAATGAGTTTGGAGGTGCAAAATTATGTCTGAAACAGTGATGTGTGTCAGAGAAAAAAGTATGATCTCGCAGCTAAATCAGGGTTAATTCAACCTCTTCCGGTGCCAACAAGCGTTTGGGAATCCATCAATATGTATTTTATAGAATGGTTGCCTCCTCCTACGGGTAAGCATTGCATTCTTGTTGTGATTGATAGGCTTAGTAAGAATACACATTTCATTGCTTTGTCTCATCCGTATATCACTCTAGATGTGGCTCAACTATTTTTGGATAATGTATTTAAGCTCCACGAGATGCCCAATGATATTGTAACACCCCAGTTCACCTGGCCAAGGTCCCTTCCGGATCTGTTATCCTTCATAGACTATCTCCAACTTCACAAACAATCTCCCAGAGTAATTCTAATAAAATCTTATTCCAAATCACGAGACAATTTATTCCATCACATAACTAAATTCATCTCAAACCAGATTCAACCAAAAAGTCTAAAAGGAAACAAAACCAAGTTCGAAAAACAAAGGAAACAATTTAAAGAACCCGGTCCCGAAAACAAACATTGTTCCAATCATCATCCGTCCAGCTGCTCGTCATACTCACCTACAGGGACATAAGGGGAGGGACAAGGGGGAAGGAGAGGGTGAGTGACAAGGGAATCACCCAGTGAGGCATAGGATGCTAGACACGCAACACTACGGAAAAGACTTAACATGCATTCACGGATAACATAGAACTAGCACCAAGCAGACACCTATTGTGCCACAATCAAACATGACATACAAAGATGTCCTAGGAAAAACCCCCGGTTTCTCCAATTCGCCTTAACTTGCCGACAACTACCACAATGAACGGCTATCTCACTCTCCAACTCCCCGTGGGCGAATACATTCCCAACGTCACATTTCCAAACTCAAATCATCACATCCTAAAACACTATTTCAATTTCCTAGACCTAACAATTCAAGCATCAACCAGACTGACTCGACTCACAATCAAGACTAGCAAGCAAGACACGTTAACCCTATGCTAGCAATGAAAACATCCTAAGGCAATTCTACGGGGGTATAGCTACGCGAATAACACCTCACCTTGAAAAATTCGCGGATAAGGGCTGATGCGGGAGATTTCCGGACTACTACTGGACTTTTGGACCTCAGACAAAAGGAACTGAGATTAGACCTTAATCCAAACTCTGCCTAAAAGGAAACTTTCCATTTATAGAAACCTGCCATAAATGGAAACTTTCTAAATCGGGAAACCTTCTCAAAATATAAACTTTCCCAAAAAGGAAACTTTCCAAAATTAGAAACTTTCCAAATTGGGAACTTGCCAAAAATGGAAAGTTTCCATAAATGGAAACTCCTAAAACCGGCTCGAACATAGTGATAACTTTGATCTTTTCTGGATCCACTGCGACTCCAGATACTGAGACTACATGCCCTAGGAATCCTATTTCTTTTTGCCAGAAGCTGCACTTGCTGAGCTTGGCGTACAACTTTTGCTCCCTTAACGTTTCTAGCACAATCCTTAAGTATTGGGCATGCTCCTCCTTAGTCTTGGAATACCCCAGGATGTCGTCGATGAAGACAATCACGCACCTGTCCAAATGCTTCCTAAAGACGTCATTCATCAACTTCATGAAGGCGGCTAGTGCATTCGTCAACCCAAACGGCATGACTACAAACTCATAATGACCGTATCGGGTACGAAAGGCCGTCTTTCGCACATCTTCTTCCGCGATCCGTATCTGGTGATAACCTGATGCTAGATCGGTCTTGGAGAACCAAAAAGCTCTTTGGAGTTGGTCCAACAACTCGTCTATTCTTGGCAACGGGTACCGGTTTTTGACGGTGACCTTATTCAGACCTCTATAGTCGATGCATAACGGGAAGGTGCCATCTTTCTTCTTCACAAACAGGATTGGCGCTCCCCATGGCGAACTGCTCAAGCGGATGAAGCCTTTCTTTATCAGATCCTCCAACTGCTTCTTTAATTCTGCCATCTCAGCGGGTGCCAGGCCATATGGCGCTCAAGACACAGGAGCGGTTCCTGGTTCAAGCTCAATGGTGAAAGCATCTCCTCTCTCTGGTGGCGGTCCCTTCAATGGTTCAAATACATCCTCATATTGAGCTACCACAGGGATGTCCTTAATCTCCACATAATCATTTTCCTTGGTGACCGTGATCGTTGCAATGAACGCCTCATTCCCTTTTCTTATGAACTCCACTGCTCGCAACATGAAGATGATTGGGACTCCGGAATTCGTCCTAATTCCTTGGAAAATGGCCTCCTTCTCAGCTCCAAGTATCCTTACTTGCGCCTGACGGGAGTCTAGGTCCACTCCATGACGATCTAACCAATCCATTCCTAGGATTACGTCATATCTGCCCATGTCCATTTTCGTCAGGTTTCTAGCGAACTCCTATCCTCCAATGACAATTGGCACTCTGACATGGAGTCCAGTGGCTCCCATCTTTATCTTGCCAACTGTTGCGACTCTCTGGCTTCTCTGGACAAACTTGCCATGAAAATTCCACCTCTTGACCATCTGGTGTCTCACAAAGCTATTCGCAGCTCCGGAATCGAACATAGTATAGGTCTCACAAAGCTATTTGTCAACTCCTTCATAGTCGTCAGCGGCATTGACAACATCTTAAGGCTCCTCTTCCTCTTCGGCTAATTCTGCAGCAAAGACGTGAGCTGCTGGGCCCTTCGGGTGAGCTGACGTGGCGGTAACGGCGGCGGGGGTGGCAGATTGACCTGAGGCATCAAGCATGTCCTGGAATAGTGACCCCTTTGCCCACAATTGTAGCATCGCACGTGGCGTGCCGGCGGGTTAGCTCTTGGCAGGTTAGCTGCTTGTAGATTAACTGCTGGCGGATTAGCTACTGGCGGATTTCCTCTGGGATTGACCGATTGAGCTATTGAGGCTACCCCCTGCTGGTAGGGATAATCTACTTGCGTGTGCCCCACCTGATTGCAATTGAAGCATCGGAATGCTCGAGGTCGCGAGGCATATGGCTGACCAAAGGCTTGATTAAAATCCTCTTGCGACTATCTGGGTTCACTCGAGGCGAAGGTGGCTTGTTCTTCTCTCTTTCCTCCTTCACACCCTTCTCTTGGTCAGTTTCCTTCTCTATCAGCACATCCAGAAAATCATACTTCACCAACTTGCAGCGTTTCTTAACCTCGATATTCAGACCATTCAGAAACCTCCTAATCAGCTCTTGCTCCTCCAGATATCGACCAACAAATCGACCAAGACGGCTGAACTCCTCCTCATACTGACGGACACTCCGATTTCCTTGAGTGATGGTCAGAAACTGGTGCTCCATGGTATCCATCGCCTTCCGAGTGAAATACTTCCTCTAAAACAGTGTCTTCAAGTCGTTCGAAGACAGGTCATACACTCCCCGAGTATTTTCAACCTTACCGCTCCACCAGACTAAGGCTTCTCCCTTCAGATACTGCACAGCCAAAGCCCAACGTTACATCTCTAGACACTGCAGATGGTCTAAATTTTGCTCCAGCTTCCTCTTCCAGTCATCAGCAGCGACAAGATCAGATTTCCCTTCAAACATTTCCGTTCCCAGTTCTCCTAGCTGCTTGATGTAATCCCAGTAGGACGGTCCATCGCGGAAACGGTTTTGCGGCGGTGGCAGCACAAACTGCGGCATCCTGGCTGGCGGTNGCTTCCCTAGCAACTGTCCTCTGGCTCTGAGCTCGGCCTTGGCTAGCACGATGCCTGGCTAGTTCTGCTTCCAACTCCTCATTCCTAGCTGCGAGTCTAGCAGCTTCCGCTAAAGCATCCTCGGCAGCTCTGCAGGTGACAGACCANTTCTCTGGGAGTTCCTGGACTCACTGACAGTGTTCCGACGCTCATTCCTACTTTCGCCTACACTCTCATGTGAGTTGGCGGGCTGGGCGTCAGCGACATTTTTGACAGCAGACGATTCACAGGGTGGACGACTTCTTCAACCATGACAGCAGGAGCATTCACAGGCGGAACGACTTCTTCGACCACGACAGCAGGGGCGTTAAGGGACGATCATTGGCTGGACCTGAGGCTAGGGTTGAACTCTCGGTTTGTTTCCAGCAACATCACGGGGCTGGTTACTATTCACTCTTTTGGTGACGACCATCTGCAAAAGGAAGACCTTGATTAGACCGGCTTCGAACTTGAAGAAGAAAGGAAAAGGCTTAGCGACGACGAGCTAGGTAGATTCAAACAGAGTAAGTGTTCTCTTTTTCTTTTTAAAATTCCCTTTTCCCAAAACATTTGAAAACCCAAAACCGAATCAAAACGAAGCCTCCCGGGTCAGAACCGGTTTGGCAAAATCTTAAGCTCTGATACCACTTTGTAAAACCCCGGTTCACCTGGACAAGGTCCCTCCCGGATCTGTTATCCTTCCTAGACTATCTCCAACTTCACAAACAATCTCCCAGAGCAATTCTAATAAAATCTTATTCCAAATAACGAGACCATTTATTCCATAACATAACTAAATCCATATCAAACTAGAAAGTCTAAAAGGAAACAAAACAAAGTTTGAAAAACAAAGGAAACAATTTAAAGATCCCGGTCCCGAAAACAAACACCGTTCCCATTACCATCCGTCCAGTTGCTCGTCATACTCACCTGCAGGGACAAAAGGGGAGGGACAAGGGGAAAGGAGAGGGTGACTGACAGGGGAATCACCCTGTGAGGCATGGGATGCTAGACCCGCAACACCGCGAAAAAGACTTAACATGCATTCACGGATAACATAGAATTAGCACCAAGCAGACACCTATTGTGCCACAATCAAACATGACATACAAAGATGTCCTAGGCAAAACCCCCGGTTTCTCCAATTCACCTTAACCTGCCGGCAACCACCACAGTGACCGGCTATCTCACTCTCCTACTCCCCGGTTTGTGTGGACCCAAGACTTTTTTTCACTTCTCCGGAGGCGAATACATTCCCAACGTCACATTTCCGAACTCAAATTATCACATCCTAAAACACTATTTCCATTTCCTAGACCTAACATTTCAAGCATCAACTAGACTGACTCGACTCACAATCAGGACTAGCAAGCAAGACGCATTAACCCTATGCTAGCAATGAAAACATCCTAAGGCAATTCTACGGGGGTATAACTACGGAAATAACACCTCACCTTGACAAATTCGCGGATAAAAGCTGGCGCGGGAGATTTTCGGACTGCTACTGGACTTCTGGACATGAGATAAAAGGAACTCGGATTAGACCTTAATATGAACCCTGCCTAAAAGGTAAATTTCCATTTATGGAAACCTTCCATAAATGGAAACTTTCTAAAATAGAAACTTTCGGGAAACCTGCCCAGAATAAAAACTTTGTCGAAATGAAAACTTTCCAAAAATAGAAACTTTCCAAATTGGGAACTTGTCAAAAATGGAAAGTTTCCATAAATGAAAACTCCTAAAACCGGCACGGAAAAGCTACGAACGGGAATTAAACGCGGGAAAGGAACAAAAACGGAAAACACGAAACCTCACCTCGCGGTTTTTCCTACGGCGGCGAAAACGCGGAGGGAGACTCGCGGCTTCTCGGGCACGGAGGCTGGGAGCGGCCGCGCGGCTCGAGCGACAGAGAGACGGCTCGACAGAGGCTCGATCAGGCTCGGTTGGTGGCTCGGGGGCTAGGGTCATGGGCTACGGTGCACGGATCGGCAGTGAAGACGACTGGGAGTCTCGATCGGCGACAGAGATCAGCGCAGGAGGCTCGGGTCAGTGGCTGGTGCGGTTGCGGGGCTCGATCTGACGATGTTGGGGGTTCGGAGGTCGACGACGGCTCACAGCATGGCGGAATCGGCGACGGCGCGGGCAAGGAGAGCGACGACGGCGCGGTTTCGGCGGCGGAAAGAGGCGACGGCTCACGGGTTGGCTCGGGTCTCGGAATTTCGCGGGAATCAGACAGAGCTCCGCTACGGGTTTGCGTGATGCTCGCTTCTCGTGGCGACGACTCCTTTAAATAGGAGGAGGGGTGACCTAGGGTTCCCTCGATTTGGTTCGGCAAACCGGGTTGGTCAAATCGGTTTAATTCTGATTCCGGGTCGGGGACATTATAGATATTTTCATAAGGATCCCACATTTCTCAATGAAGTGTGGATGGAACTCTTTCGTGTCCATGGGGTTAAAACGAAATTTTCTAGATCTTACCATCTTGAGACTGACGGACAAACCGGAGCCACAAACAAAACTCTGGAAATGTATCTCATGTGCATGGCTTCTGATTCTCCTCACACTTGGGGAAAATGGTTACCTCTAGCTGAGTGGTGGTACAATACCACTTACCACTCCTCCATCCGGTGTACTCCTTTGAAATATGTATGGGAAGCCCCCTCCTACTCGTTTACCATACTTGCGAGGGGAGAGTTCACCTACATCGGTGGAAAGGAGTTTGCAAAAGAGAGAGGAGCTTATCAATACGTTGAAATTCCATCTATTTAGAGCACATAACCGTATGAAACATAATGCTGATTCGAAACGATCTCACAGGGAACTCACAATCGATGATCAATTGTATCTGAAACTGAAACCCTACATGTAGCATTCTTTGAAAACTAGCCAGATACAATACAAGTATCAGCACGATTTTATAGCCCTTTTGAAGTTACATATCGTATTGTGAACTCTGCTTATAGGCTTGCTCTACCTTCAGGGGCTGTTGTTTATGATGTTTTTCATGTGAGTCAATTAAAGCTTTGTCCAAATCAAGCTACCATATCAACATCTCTACCTCAGTATCTGCTGGATGTTGGTAAGGACAAAGAACCTGAGCTGATACTTGAGAAAAAGATGACTAAGCGTCAGAATAAGGTCGTGTCGAAAATTCTAGTCTTGTGGAAGGGAGAGCATCCTGAGAAAGCTACATGGGAGTTCTATCAAGATATCATCGGTAAGTATCCATCTTTTCATCATTGAGGACAAGGATGATCTCAACGAAGGAGTATTGTTACAGGAAACCTTGAGATATAATTGGTTTAGTCCTCTTACTTCATGTTATCTATCTAAGTTCAACTTCAATTCAATAATGTGGTTTGTAAGTTGGTTTAAACTGTGAACTAGCGGTTAGTATCGACACACACTTTTCTCATGTAAGGCCCTTGGCCATGTGAGACAATCAACCAAAATCATTTTCATATAACAATCCTTTTCTATTACTCTCTCTTTCTCTCTCTCTCTTCCTTTACTCTCTAAATCGTACACCCAAATCTATCATTGGAATCTTACTTTCGAGGTGACTTTCTTTCTCTAATCGTCATCTTTTGAGTTTGATTTCCTTTTCCGCTTTAGGATTCACTGCTAGTCCCTGGGTTGAAAATATCTCACTCTTTTTCCGTTCTCACATTACATTACCACAACAAAGGAGCCATAAATTTAAACTGGACGGAAAAAAACGTGCTATGATGAAGCATTACTAGTTATGACATTCGTCTGCTCACGACACGATGCTGAGTGGACCGAAGCTCTAATAAAAACAAACAAGATTAAGAAATGTTTTATGTCAGAGAACTTGGGTTGTCTACCAAAAGTCAATGTATAATTCAAAGACGTGCATGGTGTTTGTCTCCAACATAAAATAAAACAATGAGACTAACCAATTTCATATGAAGTTTTTTTCAAACTAAATTTATTTAACGTATTAGAGTACATCTTCTGTATCGAATTTTCTGCCTAAAACCAAGACTGTAGAATTTCTTTCTTCGTTTTGTTTTCAATGGTTGACGAAAATAGTATAATCCGTACTACCGATGTAGTCGTAGAAGTAGTAGAACACGATTCTTCTGGCAGAACTCTTTTCCGACCTGTCGAGATTCCGACCCCAGAACCTCAGATACCGACATACTTGTCAGTTCCGGCGCCGGAGAAAAAACTTACCCTTTTCGCCTTACGACTCGCAGTTCTTGAGAAGGTGTTTGGAGATTCTTATCTTCTTCTCTTTTGTAACTTAAGTTTTTTGTTTAAATGGGTTCGTACATGTAACCACAGATTGCTTCGCGGTTGGGATCTTTAGGATTCGTGTGGGCCACGGTAGTTCTTCTTGGTGGATTCGCTGCAAGTCTAGAGACAACAGATTTCTGGTTTGTTACTGTGATTCTTGTCGTGGAAGGAGCTCGGATTTTCAGCAGAAGCCATGAGCTTGAATTGCAGCATCAGTCAAAATACACAATCTCCGGAATCAACAGCTTCCGTTTCCTTGTCAGAAAAGTTTTCCAAATATTCCGCCAGATTGCAGGCAGCGAGGCTGTAGAGGTTCGGGAACAGAAGAATTCAGGGCAGATCTCGCGGACAAGGACATGGAAAAGCACAGATGTTCCTATGTTTCCGTATACAGGATGGGTTTTTGTATCAAGAAACGTGAGTAGAATCTTCTATTGGCTTCAGATTGCTTCTGCTTTCGCCAGCATTGTTATCTCCATGATCAAGCTCATTAGGCAAGACTACGGAGGCAACGACCTGAAACCCAAAAGCACCAACCTTCACGCTGCGTTGACTCTCTTCTACTCTCTTGCACTCGCAGAGGCCCTTCTCTTTCTTGTTGAGAAAGCTTACTGGGAATGGATGATCAGTGTTTTCAAGATTCTTGAGAAAGTTAATCAAGAATGCGGTTTGGAGAGTTTTGGAACTGTCCCAGTCAGAAGATTCTTCTACGATGCTTACTCGAGATGTCTCAATGGGAGCATCTTCGACGGATTGAAGATGGATATGGTGGTTTTCGCCATGGAGCTTCTGGTGTCCAATTCTCCTGATGAGCAGCGCATTGGGGCAGAGATTCTCTTTAGATTCTCAACCAACAAAGACTATTCGCTAGATACTCTGCAGAAGATTGGGACTAACCTGGAGATCATAGAGAGGTTACTTGAGATGTTGAATTGGAGAAACAAGAATCAAGAAGTTGTGAGAATGTCATCTGCAGAGATTCTCTCGAAACTAGCTAGCAAGAAGCAGAATTCTCTCAGAGTTGCAGCGATCCCGGGAGCGATTGAGTCGATATCTTCTATGTTGGAGAGCACAAGAGGTTCAGGTCAAGCCACGGATGAGATCGGAGAAAATAGTATCAATCAAACCGAGTTATGGACGTTCAACAATCTTGGACTTCTGATATTAAAAAGGCTAGCTCGAGATCATGATAACTGTGGGAAGATTGGGAAAACAAAAGGGTTGCTTTCAAAGATCATTGACTTCACTTATGCTGAGGAAAGGTTGTTGAAAGATCCAAATGCTACGGTTGCTAAATCTGATAAGATGTTGGCTGCCAAACGGTCTTTGAAGCTGTTAAGGAAGCTTGTGAGCACGACCGGTGCAACAGGAAAGAACTTGAGGAAAGATATCTCTGCGAATGTCTTCACAGTGAGCAACATTAGAGAAACATTACACCATGGAAGGAGACGACCTGATTTGCAGAAACTTGGTGCAGAGATCTTGACTTTCCTTGCCCTTGATGAAGGTGCAACCGAGAAGATTGGGGGCACGGGTGGGGTTTTAAAGGGGCTTCTCAGCATGTTCTTGAACGATGAGATTCCAGAGAATCAAACCAGTGGTGTGAGAGTCTCTGCTGGTGAGTCCATAGCTATGTTAGCTCAAGGAAGTAAAAACAATTGCCAACGGATCTTGAGATCAGACGTTCTTCAGGGACTCGTTATGGCGTTGAACAACCCGCTTATTCGGTTGAATGCAGCGAGAATCTTGCGCAATCTCTGTGTATATACATCTCCTGATCAGTTCCATGAACAGCTGAAGGAACTTAAATCTGCAGGAGTAACAGTACGTCTTATCACGTTCTTGATCCAGAAGAAACTGATTAGATTACTGATTTTATCCTGTCAATGCAGGTTCTTAAGGCAATACAATCTGAAGAGGGGAAACCTCAAGTAGTTATGGTGGGATTAGCACCGCATATTCTCAAGTTACTGATTTCTCCTGGAGAATGGGGGAGGATGTTTGAGGAAGCCGAAGTGAGTGAGGAAGAACTAGCCAGGGCATTAGTCAAGATTCTCAAAAGATAT
Organism: Anastatica hierochuntica; assembly: GCA_900406275.1. Taxonomy (NCBI): domain Eukaryota; kingdom Viridiplantae; phylum Streptophyta; class Magnoliopsida; order Brassicales; family Brassicaceae; genus Anastatica; species Anastatica hierochuntica. The sequence continues at coordinate 21,086 of OVAN01000779.1, read as the reverse complement.
AAGCAGCCAGTGCCAAAGGTTCCAAGAATTAGGAGGTTTGCAATAGAGCTAACCATTCAGATGATGAAAACTAATCCTAAGACCGCCAAGACTTTTAAAAACCTTGGGATGAGGAATGGATTACAAACAGTTTTTGAGACCACGGCCGAGCTTGAGAACTACGATATATTCTCCGGCACGATTGGTTTGGCACGCCATGGCTCAACGATCAGTGAACTTATTGAAGAAGCAACTATGTTATTAAGTTAGATAAATAACTCGCAGGATACCATTTTAAAGACTTATTATCTTTTGCTTATCACAGTGTCAAGTTCCTCAACTGATCAATTTTCTTATGTTCTTCCTCCACATCCTTTGCTCTGTAAATGTGAAGATAAACAAACATGATCAGAATATTACACAAACGGAAACTTGTATATAAGTTAAGAAGATATTCTTTATTCCCTAAGCTAGTCAATGATACGAGTAGATAGTCTAGGTAAAACGAATCAAATGCTAGACTACTCCTCTTTTAAAAAAGATAGGCTAATATACTTCTCATTAAAAACTGCATTTTTCTATTATTAATTTTAGAGAAAACGTGCTATTTTTCTATGAGAACTATCATATAGCATTAAATCTCCATCGAACTATGACCTCGTGTCAGATCTCCCCGAATTGAAAGTTGCAAACTTATTTCTCCTCAAATCGAAAGTTACAAACTTATTTCTACCTGAGTCGATAGTTCAGAAGTCAATTATCCATAAATCATGGTTTTAATCGATTTAAAGTTAACCAAACAATTTTAGATCAGTTAAACCAAAACGATAACAAATTTTAATTAAAAAATCAATTTTAATATAATTTTAATTTCTGATGAATTAAAAAAATTCCAATTTCCAAATTGCCTTCTTGAGATTGACATTTTTTTCTCTGCACTTTTCATGTGCGGTTTTATCATGTAATCCATCGCGGATATGAGACTACCACAACCTCCGATGTCATTTCTGCGTTTCCGATGAGATCTGAGGCTTGAGCACCATATCGATTGGTAACCTTCACGGCCGGAAGCGCAATCTATTGCGGATTTCGGAGCAAAGTCTCATATCGATTGGGATCATTCTCAGCTAACGGCTGAATCAGCTGAACTCATCGAGCTCCGATTTGTCGTAATTCCCCTCACTACCAGCAAAGTCTCGACTCTAAGACTCAATTAAACTCTCCCATGAATCCACATTCCAATCCTCTCATTTCTTGCTCCTCATAACACCATCACCATAATCAACATTTATTACCCCCAATTTTGTATTGGCCTTCACATAGCTCAACAATAGTCTCTGCTCGTCTCGTCCAAGACTCGAATTTCTCATCAATAGACATCACATAATCCTTTGCAAGCTCAAATGTCTCATCAACAATTTCGTTGTCTCTCAAACCAAGCCCAATTCCCATGATCGTAAAAAAAAATATTTGCCACTAGCTTCTTCTTCTCCTCTTATTATTACCCATACGATTGTTCCGTCCCTTCATCTCCGCATCGGGATCAAATCTCCAAAGCCCTTTTCTTCTCTTACCCCGCAAAGAAATCGAGTTACAACATGTCTTATAAGAAGATGATGATTCATGAACTGGGATTTATCTAGTCAATGATAAGCAGTGGAATAAGATCATTGACGAGCTCATCAATGACATGAATAAAAACCCAACTATTTTATATTGTAATTTTAGGGATACAAAACAGATCCTTCAATGAAAACCAGATCAACCCACATGTTTCTTGGTTGAGATTGATGGTTGGATTAGGGCTCATTACAGTCAAATCGATTCCGAGAGAAGATGAAGAAAGTTGAGATTTTGTTTTTTTATAATTGTTTTTTCCGTTTTTTCACCATAAATAGAGATTTTGTTAAAATTGGTTTGGTTTGATTAAAATTGGGGTTTTGTGTTGGTTTAACTGGTTTAAAATTATTTGGTTAATAGTAAACCGATTAAACCAAGATCTATGAGTAATTAAGTTTCTAAATATCGATTTGGGGGGGAGAAATAAGTTTGCAATTTTCAATTTAGGGAGATCTGACGCGAGACCATAATTTCGTGGAGATATAATGCTATATGATAGTACTCGTGTTGAAATAACACGTTTTCCCTTAATTTTAATACGAAAAATAAGTAAATGATCAAAAAGAGGAGAGAGTTTAACTTATTTACAAACCAAACCAGCCTTTATTCGTATCATCTACACCCGAATCCGATTTAATCGGGTCAAACGAATTACAAAATAAAAAGACTTAAAATCGATGTACGTTTTTAGTTTTCATTTCTTTTTTGTTTGAACACAAACATCTTCTTCTTTATCATCTTTTTATTTGAATTTAAGATTCTTTGACTTGAGCTCATAGTTTTTTTTCTTCATCGTTTTTTCTGAGTTTTCCTTCTTTGATTTAGGGTTCTTCGATGTATAATCTTTCTTCGATATAGAGTTTTTCTCATAGGATTCTCTTCCTATTATTTTTGTTATTCTTCGATTTCATCTTATGCTTCTCTTTCTTAGATTTTTTTTCGTGTTTTTCGAACACGAAAAAAAACTCAGAAAACAGTATAACTACGAAACCGAGAAAACAATTTACCAAGTTTAACAAATGGAATTGTTAACTTGGTAAAGTTTTCATTATTTGATTTAGGGTTCTTTGATGTAGAATCCTTCTTCGATTTATAGTTTATCTTCTAAGATTATCTTCTTATTCTCTTTGTTATTCTTCGATTTCATCTTCTATTTCTCCTTTTTCTTCTAAGATTTTTTTCGTGTTCTTCAGAAAAAACCAGATAACAGTATTACTATGAAACCCAAAAAGGTTTTACCAAGTTTTACATATCGAATTGTTAATTTGGTAAAGTTTTCATTCTTTGATTTAGGGTTCTTCGATGTAGGATCCTTCTTCGATTTAGTTTTTTTCTTCTTCTAGGATTCTCTTCTTATTCTATTTGTTATTCTTTGATTTCATCTTCTCCTTCTCCTTCTTAGATTTTTTTCGTGTTCTTCGAAAAAGAAAACTAGAAAACAGTGTAACTACGAAACCAGAAAAAAACATTTTGCACGTCTTTCACATCTCAGCCGCCAAAATCAGATAAGATGCACCCAAGTTTAAAGTTTCACTAAAATCATCAAGTTATACTTTTGAAATTTTTTAGTTTAATTGGTTTTACCACAATATAATTTTTTTTTGTTGTACCAATTATATATGTTAATTAGGTACATTCTAAATGTATTCATAAAAAATATACGTTAAAACATTATTTTTGCGACTTTTGAAATGTTATGTGAATAATATAAACAAATATATCATAAAAATGTATGCCATTTCGTGCACAATGAAAAATATTATGGAATCTATCCCTCGAATTTTTTTGGTTAGTTGTTTATTTAAATAATAAATACTAGTTCTGTCAATTTATTTGTTATTTATTAGTATGATGATGATTTTTTCCATTTATTTGTGGATTGTTTTCTTTGTCGATTATTTAATTATTGTTTGTTATACACACCACTATGAAAAAACCAGTACCTAAAATATATTTCTATTTTCGCATAATTAATATGATTTTTTTTTTCTGAAGTTAGCAAATTATTTTCCAGTTTTTCCAATTGTTTTTTCCAATTTATATTGATTCAAAAAATCAATACGTTTCTCTTAGATGTCATTTATAGGGATTTTATGACAGTGTATAAGTTCTCCATAATCAAAATAAATGTTTATAGACAGATTATCTATCATCTCCCAAAAATTTATAAAAGTCTACATTATTACTCTCAGATATATATCAGTTATACCACGTTTTATCAAATTTTATCGATGATACAAATATTTAATTATCTAACTTTTACTAGTTTGACTAAGTTATACTCAACGAAAAATGTTAATCTACCTATGATTCACTATGATTAAACCACAATCATCAAATACTACTTTTCAATTCAAATTACTATTCGACCTAAACACTAAACCCGATTTATGAACACGAATTTCAAATTGATTTGAAATCCCCAATTACACAAATTTTTCTTTTTTTTTATATATATTCAAATCGAGTTCAAACTCTCTCAAACTCGATCGATTTACGTCATGGAAGACGAATTAACCTTCATTTTAAAGCATCAACTTCAATGGTGGAGAAATGGAGGCAAGATTCAAAATTTTGAAGCTTTGCTTCAATGGTGTCATGTTACGAAGAAGAAGAATAAAATGAAGGAAGAGAGAAGTATTATGATTGGTTGTTTTTTTGTTTTCATTGATTTTATTAATTTGTTGCTGAGGAGTATAATGCTCATCACAACAAGTTAGTTAGAATAGAGAGTATAGTAGATTAGAAAAGAGTATTGCGACAGGTTTTTTTGCTTGAGAGTATTTAAAACTTTCGCCCAGGTAAAACTCTTCTCATTGTAATTATTTTTTTTGTGTGCACAAACTCTTCTCGTTGTATATATAACTTTTCTGTAAACATTAAGTTTAATATAACAATTCAATCCTTCTATATATGTATTAGAGCGAGGTTAAGAAACCTATGACCTAAAGATTTTTTCTCTTCTCTCCTATTCTTTTCTCTTCTTTCTTGTCCTCTTTGCTTCTCTTACATCCATGTCTACTTCTGAAAATATTTCCGTGGAACAGGAAACGAAACTATTACCACACACCCACAAACCCTTTTAAATTGCAACATGTCAAATGTTTCGATGCTCACTACTGACAATTACCTCATGTGGATCTCCAGATAAATACTCTCCTTGATGGTTATAAGTTTGCTGATTATATTGATGGATCCACAGTTGCTCCATCAAAAAAACTAATCACCGATGGCCAACTCACAGAAAATACAACCGATAGTCTTTGGAGCACCAAGATCGTATGATCTTTATTGCATTAATCTGCTGGGCGTAGATTCGACATTTATATTAAAGCCTATTTAGGAAGATAAAAGCGTTGTCGTCTTAAGGAGAATAAGAACTCGTAAGCGAGGAAGGAGCTTCGAGACCTAGTCAAGGAAGGGTGAGGGAAGTTTTGACTTTGGTGGAGGAGATCTCGGGAAGTTGGTAACGAAGATCTTCAAACTTTGAACTATAAGAAGGGAGAAGCCGTCATGAGGAAGGGTATATCACTTCCTAAGAAAGAAAGAGATATACACACGTAAAAGACCTCTATAAAAATTCTTTGTAATTTTCCATCAACTCGTTCTTAAGTCATAGCTTTCCTTAAGGATCCATTTCATTCATTCAAACGAGATCAATAAAGAAATCAATCAGTTCATTCATCTCAATTTCTAACGGGATTCTTTCTATAAGTCTTTTCCTCACCCAAATTCATTACAAATCCCAAGTGTGGGATTTAGCACCAACATTTTGACACCGTCTGTGGGGGCTCGAGATAATTGAATCCCTTACTCCATAACTAGAGATGGACTCAATCAGCCAAGATCTGAATCAGCCTGAGATAACCTCTTTGATGTCGAGCCCCAGTTCACCAAACAACGGAAGCTCCGATCTTACGATAACCGATCCACGTCAGTCTGATACCTAAAACAGGTCCAACCTTCGGGAGAGACTCAATTCGACACTGTAAACATAGGAACAACCTCTTAAAGGCTCTATGGCAATTTTACCCTGGGATCCTTAGCTCTCGGAGAATTTGAACAACAGCCTCCTGCCGGATCTTTGCCTCTAACGCAAGCTACGAATTAGGTGTCGACTCAACTCTCGGAGATCCGTCAGATGATGCTGAAACTGGTAAACAGAACCCAAGATCATGAGCACTTGGTTCACCAGTTGGCATCTCGACAGTAGCAATATGACCAACAAATCGAGGAGGTAACAGGTCTCTGGCTCCATCGTCAGAGCCTCCGCAACGTTGAGGCCCCAAAGTTACCTTCTGTGACCTCGTGGCCAACCCCTCTTTTCCTCGAGGTCGCTGGATATCTCCCCTGATATTTTGATACCTGGAGGTCAAGGACCGACCTTCCGAACCCTTGTTTCGGAAACAGTCCACGCATTCGCTCATCCAGCTACTACAACAATGGGGAGAATGTTGCAAGTACCATCACGATGCCTGCACAGGTGCCTCATCATACACCTGAGCAAAACCGCAATCTTCCTTCACTACCACATATTTTCAGGTTTGGAGGAGATACCCCAATGCTACCTGGTGGCGGAACCTCGACCTTAGTACACCAGGGTCAAAACTGATACTTCGATCGTAGGGCTCAAGTCCAACCGAAGGCTGGAACCACTTCTTACTCAAACCTTCTTGCTGACTACCATCTCCCAGGTGCTCAACAATTTAACTCAAGTACCCAAGAGAGAATCAACTCTCTGGATACCTGGAGAAATGATCAGGCACATCTCCCGCATGAGCCGGCCAACCACGTACCTTTAAATGATTCAATTCCTCTCTAGCTCGAGGGACCTGAAGCTATCCGAAGGTACATGGAAAGAAGAACTCATACAACAATACAAAAGATGAATGCTCAGTTCCATAAGGTCAAAAGCTCAGCTCCCGAAATCAATAGTATATGAGAAAAAACCTGAGGAACCTTGGAAAATATGCTCAGGTTCACATATCGAATAGCGAATTCTTACATCAAAGATAGGCGGAAAATCTAAATTCCTGAGTATGACAGAACCTCGAACCCTAAAGCTCACTTGAGAGCCTTCAAGCTAGCTATTATCAAAGCTCACTTCACCCGTGAGGAGTGCGAAGCCGGATATTGTCGAACCTTTACTGAGAAAGTGACAGGGGCAGCCCTCGAATAGTACTCAGGTCTCGAACCAAATTCGATCGACAGTTTTGACCAGCTAACCAACTTTTTTATAAAGCAATACTCGACTCATATAAAAAAACAGGCTTATGAGGCAAACCTCTGGAAAATTAGGCAAGGAGTTGGGGACACACTCATAGTATATATAGATAAATTCAGGATGATAAGGACCAAGCTCTCCAATCCTAACGATCATGTAGCCATCAAGGCCTTGCGAATAGGTCTCTGGTACCGATCAGAGTTCAGGTCCGAAATGACAAGTAACACTCCTCCGACGATCGACGATGCACTGCATAGAGCATCCTGATTTGTCACTTTGGAAGAGGAGACCGCAAACTTGGATAAAATTCATAAGAGGCCTCAGAACCCTCCGAAGGATGAAATTCACGATTCCAATGTTTTTGCCAAAACTTACCTCTGTTGAGTCAACAAACAAACCCCCTGGACTAAATCGTACGAAGAAAAGAAAATTTGCTTTTATCATGAAAGGAAGGGTCATTCTACAAAAGAATGTTGGGATCTTCAACGTCAACTAGCTGTGAAATTCGTCGCTGTAGAGCTAAAAGACGTGGAGCCCAAGAAACCAACCCCTTTCAAAAAGAGAACCCCAAGGGAGGCCACATCCCCAAACGGGACAGGTCTCCCGAAAAGGAGACTGACACTCCGCCTTTAGCTCCCAAGAAAAGGGTCGATATGATCGTCGAGGAGCTCTTGTTCGGAAAGAGCCTTCGAACCTCTGCGCTGCCGCCTCTCCTTAAAGCGACTTTAACTACTCTATTCGAGAAGGCTCAAATTTTCAGCCATATAGTACAAGGTTATATTACATCCTCGGAAGATCCGACGTTTGCCAAGACTCCGTCAACTCGATCAAGGGTCATCTGTGCAAGGCCGAATCAGGCGCCAAGACAAAACCTTCCATCCTGAAATGTAATACAAAAATTTCTTTATGGGAAATCAAGACATACGATCTCAACAAACCACACGACGACGCTCTTGTTGTCCCACTTAACATTGGAGGGTACGAGGTACCTATGGTGATGGTTGACACCGGAACCTCAGTCGATCTTATTTTTTACAACGCCGTAAAGGTTACTCGAAATGTCTGATTCTGCGTTACAAAATTGTTTGATCAAACCAAATAAAAATCAAACATAAAGAAGATTTTAGACAAGCTGGTCAACGAAGGCCAAACCAAAATTCCACCTCGACGGAGTATTAACCCAACCTTGATAGTGTATAACTAGACCAAGCAACAAACACAACACCTAACTCACCCAAAGATACTAGAAAATGACTCTATCGTGCGAATTCATTGATCAGACAAACCTTTTGAATAGTCTTTCAACGTTGGATAAGTGCCCATACTGATAGCTCAGGTTTTCGCCCGAGAAAACACTGCAACCGTATAGATGAGTACGTTGTAGTGGTTCAGGATCAAATCCACAAAGACCAAAGGTAGCACAAAAAATTAGATCAAATGCGGGCTAAAGCAAAAATGATGACTCGGTAAAGATGCATTAAATCGAAATTCAAGAAGCAAAGCAGGCAAGCGAATGACAATGGGTTTTAAATCAATCAAAGAAGAGATGGGCATATGTATTATCAGGGAAACATTTCATTGTTGATTCAAATTGCTGATCAGGGAACAAGTTTTAAACCGTCTTGGACTCAAACACGAATATAGAATTAATCTAATTCCGTAGTATAAATTCTTTATTTATAAGAAATCTTAAGACTAACTTCCGTTGAATCTTGGATTCTAATAATGCATTCTAAACAGGTTTGATAAGTTCACAATTCACTTAAAAATCAATTTCCATTGCCTTAAGATAAATTTTTCATTTAAGATTCATTCAGACGTTTAATCGAACAAGTTTAATGCGTTAAACAACCTAAGTTCAGAAACTAAGTGATCAAGTTAATTTCAACATTAAGAACAAACCTAGATTAAGATCCAACTGATTAAGTCCCTAATAAAACAATTCTAGGTCAACAATTCATGTAATCCCTATGTGAGAACCCTAAACCCAACGATAGAACTACTCGCTCATGACAATTGAACACACACAAACCAATTAAGAGAGAGACATGATTGTATTGATCAAAAACGAAGAGAAAAGTTCAGAAAGGTTCTCCGAATCGAAGTACAGAACTTGATTCTTCTCCCAAAGGTTACAAGTCTCTCTCGTTGCTCTCAAAGTCAGAAAAAATAATCAAAGTAAAAACACGAGTTTAGGTTTTAGATGTGTAATCTAGTTCTCAAAAAGTCGATTTGGTTCCATAAAACCGATCTGTGAATCGTGACAGGGATTGATCGATCTTGGACAGGGATCAGGATCGATCGAACCAAATCATTCTATCAGGATATTTTCCCACTTCAGAAATGCTTCCTTCGATGCTTGAAATCCGTCCAAAATGAGATCTTTCCGCACATTCAAGCTTGTTACTTGTAAAAACACTAAAGAACACAAAACTGCTCCAAAGAGAGCCAAACACATACTAAAAACCAAATATCTCGACTAAAAACCACAATAAAAAACCTATAAAATATTAAAACATCAAATCCCCCAGACTTAAATCTTTGCTTGTACTCAAGTAATGGAAACGAAGATTAAGCCTACGGAAAAAGTAATTTGAAACCAGAATGGACCTTATGCTATCAGTAGACCTTACCCTTCACTACTTTCACTGACCACATAAACTCATGACAATTAGAACATTCTTCCCAAGAGTCTCTGCATGACCTCCCAAACCCATCCATACTCCAAACTCTGAACCTACAAACTCAACATTCATGTTAATAACTCTCTACATTCATTCAAGAGAAGCGTGAGACTTTTTCACCAAAGAACTCGTAATCAGGAATTCGAGCTAGGTAATTAAGGCTTTTAGTGGTGAGACTTAAAGTGTTTCGGGGTATCAAATCTGCACCAAGATGCAAAACATTATGAAAAATCGCAGGAGAGAAAGAGTACATTGATATCCATGTCCCCTAACTACCTAAGCACAAACCACAAGCCACAAACCAAAAGTATACCAAGTATGCACAATCTTCAGGGTGCATTCAAACAACAAAATAACATGTAAATGCTAATTTCTAAATCAGATACAAAAAAGAAGAATTATTTTTATATATATATATACAAAAATCTGGTAGAAATTAGCAGTACAGTGACATTTTTTACTTTTTGAACACCCATACAACATGAAGTAATGCAACATATCCATCTAAACCTAAAAAACGCCCACCACCGAGATATCAGACACTCAAGATCGCGTCTAAACAACCTAATTTGTTGAAACCTACCTAAGTAATTAGAAGGATCATGTCTACCATGTTCTCTCCATTTTTTTACACATGTGTGCATATAAAATCAAAGAGAAATGCATGGATATTCAAGGAGATAATGTGAAGGTGTGGTGCCAGAGTAAAGATGAGTCTGGTTACTCAGGATTATCGAAAAGAGTGATAGAAGAAAAGGGATGTAATCCTGAATGATGGGTTCGATTTCCTGATTTCTAGTTACTCGATAAAAGCAATTAAGTTCATTAGTAGGCTAGATAAATAGAGTTAATAACTTTTCAGACAAAAGCCTGAGTTCCAGAGATTTCTGGTGGGGAGTTTGGTCATGAGGTATTCCGGTTTTCCTGCGCTAAAAGCTCAAGTGAAATAGTCAATGAGAATATAAATGAGGCGCAATGCGCAGAGATAATAGTCTAATATAATCGTAAAACACAAATAATTAATAAGACTAACTCAGTAAAACATAAAAATGACTCAAACAACACACCAAAAAAAGATTAAGTAACCTCCCACAAACTTATCTTTCATCGTCTCGGTGTGAAGCAAATGCAAGGAAGGCGTAAGTAGCAAATAACATAAAAAATCCAAATAAAAAGAAAATAAAACTAAAAGAAAAGAAAAACGAAAGAGAGTCTACTGAGCTGCTTGGGAAGTGCTAGGCCTCTGTTCTGGTCTGGCTCTAGGACGCCTGTCTGCATCTCAGGAGGTGTAGTCTGCTCTCCTCTTGGAGCGCTCCTCGCTCCGTCTAGACTCCTCTCATGCGAGTGCCTCACGCGTCTCCTGTGTTTCCTGCTCGTCAGACTCCTCATCGCCATCATCCGAAACAGCTGTAGGAACTGGTGGTGCTCTGCTCCTGATAGCATCCTCACGAACAGATAAGCGAGGAGAACAAGAAAGTAATCTCCCTAACCAGGTTAGTCCCCTGACGAAATGCAGCATGAGAGAACTTGTCCTCTGATGACTCTGCACTGTCCAAGCTCTGAGCTCCGCAGCTGAAGCAGCAGGTGGCGGTGGCAAGTCGAGCTCATAGGAACTAAAATCCTCCGGAAACATCTTTGCGATCTTAGGATCAATAGGTAAAGCAGGTGGAGGCATATGCACCTCATAGTCAGCATCTTCAGTATCATGGACGTGAAGAACCCTTCTTAAAAGAAGGGGGACTTGGGCAGAGCCGCTCTGAAGGAGATAGAAACTCAACTCCTAGTGAATCAGAAAGAGAAGTCAAGATTTGGGCATGGCAGCTCAATGTAGAGATACCTCTACTGGCGATCCTGGAAGTGATAAATGAAAGGTCTCGAGCTGTCTATGGAATACTTCTAGGGGGAAGCTAAGATATCGCGAAAAACCTTCACCTGCTTGGGGAGCTTGAACTACTCTCTCTGGTGACCAGTGAAATAAATCCTGACAAAACACAGAAGACAGGTAATAAGAGCACCCGCAACAAAAGACTTCTTCTCAAAAGCCACCACCTTGAAGAAGGCGAACTTGTCAGCAACTACCGCGGCCATGTTCAGATTCGTAGCCGCCACATAACGGATCTGAGATCCCAAATCCCATGTATGTCTAACGAAAATAAAGAGAAGACCCTACTCGTCGTTGGTAACAACAGCCTGAATAGACTTGGCGTGGATGTGAGAGCTAACACCTTGGTTGCGAGTCTAAGAATCGTACTGCGAATACGAGACTGCTTCACACTCCTAGAGACGAATTGCCTAACAACAGTATGGTTCCAAAACTCTTTGGACCTCGGCAAAGTTGGTACATAAGTACCTCGACCCTGCGCAAAACCAAATACTCGAGCAAAGTCCATGAGAGAAATAAAATGAAACTGACCCTGCCCAATGAAGGAGAATGTGCCTTGGTCCGCTATCGGGTTGTCCAAATCCGGATAGACTAGGCGTGAAAATTCCAGAAACTCTCGGCATAGCTCGGGGTAGACATGCTCCTGAAGCTCCAGCAAGCCTCGGAGTCCTATCCTTTCAAAAAGATCGAAGAAATCCTGTTGAATACCAAACGCCTCCAGGAGGTCATCATCAATGATTCGGGTCATTGGGAAAGTGATATGTCTCAAGTCCTGCAAGAACTGCGAGTCGTGCTCGTCTCATTCCTTAGTAACAAGACGGTTGGCGGGATGCGTGAGATTTCTCCGTCTAAACCGCTCATGTAGATTAGAACTTGACCGTACTCTTGTCTTCAGAACCTCTCCTACTTTGCTTTTGCCCATATCATATGAAAATAAAAACTTGGAAACCAAAATAGTATCCGAATCAAAACACTACAAAAACGAAAATTATTCACTATAATTCAAATAGAAATGTTCTTGTGAAAATCAAACTCATAAACATGAAGAGCATTCATCAAATAACTACACAAAACAAGAACATAATCAATATAACCAATTTTCATTTTGCATTTCAAGTTCAAGTGAAACTAAGCAAATTCGTCACAACCAATAGTCAAAACATGTAGAAATAATTTATAGAGATGCCACAAAAGAATAAAATCATCAATAAACAAGGCAAATCATGAAGAACATGCATCCTCGCAAAAATCTGGCGTCCGAAACGCGAAATCAAAAAATTAGCAAATTCAATCCTCTAAACGCTAAATTCAGGTGCAATCCTACTTCTAAACATTATAGAACATGTATATAGCATCATTCAAACACCAAACATCGAATAAAAATAAAGGAAAGAAAAGCTCCCAAATTCACCCTAAAAAGTGACAAAAACTGAAGAGGAGATTACGAACACATAGCTTCGAATTTGCGAAAACTGACCGGATAAAAAGTTAGAGAACGAAAATCTCTTAAGTTTAGACTCAAAAATCACTTAGATCCGTGAAGTTTTGAGCAAAAACGAGATCGAAAGTGATTTTGTTCGTTTTTGTTCAAAAGAGAGTTATGAGGAAGAACATAACTGTGTCTCGATATAATGTTGTGTTTTCGTGGCAAGGATAGATTGATCCTAGATAAAGATCGATCATGGACAAAGATCAATTGATCCTTGTCCTTCTGTTTTGGGATGTACATTCGTTAGAGATCGATCGATCCTGGGTAGGGATCGATCGATCCCTTTCCTTCTGTTTGGTGTGTAAATTTGGCTTGGATCAATCGATCCTCGTGCATGGATCGATCGATCTTTGTCATTCTGTCTGGGCACCTTTTTCTGCAATTCTAAAGCTAAAAACACGAAGAAGATCAAAAGCACTAAAAGCCGAAACAAAAAAACGAAAACTCTACAAAACTTGCTAAAATGAAAAAGAAAACTACCTAGTGGGTTGCATCCCACCCTGCGTTTGTTTAAAGTCCTGATCTTGATTGTAATGCGATCAGATGGTAGATGGATCCGTTAAAATAATTCACATTCTTTCTTCGGATGGTGCGACTGCAATGTATGGCTTAAGTCTTTGGCCATTCACAGAGAATCTTTATTCGTTGTCTTCAAGAACGACATCTTCATATGGTCGAACATCAGCAATCAGAAATGGTCTCGACCAACGCGATTTGAGCTTTCCTGGAAACAATCGCAAACATGAGTTAAACAAAAGTACCTGATCTCCTGCAGCGAAGTGGCGTGGAATGATCCGCCTATCATGGAATGATTTTGTCCGTTCCTTGTAGATTCTTGTATTCTCGTAAGCATTCAAGCGTATCTCGTCGAGTTCGTTGATCTGAATCATCTGCTTCTTAATTGCAGGTTTGATGTCGAAGTTCATTAACTTTGTAGCCCAAATCCCCTGGTACTCGAGTTCAACAGGAAAATGACAAGCCTTTCAAAACACCAAATAAAACGGTGTGGTGCCTAGTGGTGCCTTGTTGGCGGTTTGATATGCTCATAATGCATCATCTAGCTTCATAGCCCAATCCTTTCGTATTTTTCCTACAGTCTTTTCCAGGATTACCTTGATTTCCCTGTTGGAAATCTCATCCTGTCCACTTGTTTGAGGATGATAAGGCATGACTACCTTGTGTCTAACTACATGCTTCTTCAGCAAATTATCAAACAACTTGTTGATAAAATGGGATCATCCATCACTGATTAGCACTCTTGGCACGCCAAAACGAGGGAAAATCACAGACTTAAACATCTTTAGGACTAACTTGGCATCAATAGAAGGGCTGGCTAGCACCTCAACCCATTTAGAGACATAATCTACTGCAACCAAGATATACTGATTTCCATAAGAAGATGGGAAAGATCCTATGAATTCAATACCCAATATGTCAAAAACCTCAACTTCCAGGATAAAGTTCTGAGGCATTTCATTCCGCTTACTGATGTTGCCTTTTCTCTAACAAGCACAACACTTAGAGATATACTCATGGGCGTCCTTGAAGAGAGTTGGCCACAAAAATCCTTCCTGCAGTACCTTCGACACTGTCTTGAAAGTTGAAAAATGTTTTGCATATTCTAAACCATGGGAGTGATACAAAATACCTTGTACCTCAAACTCCGGAATACACCTGCGAAAGAATCCATCAGCTCATCTCTTGTAGAGAAAAGGATCATCCCAGAAGTAGTGTCTGACATCTCTGAGGAACTTCTTCTTCGCATAGCCTGCGAAATTTGGTGGCTCCACATCTGCACTTAGAAAATTTGAAAAATCTGCAAACCAAGGTATCTTATCGTCAATTTGTCTAATGGCAAAACAATCAACACCATCCATGTATTCATCCTCCAACAAGACAACCATATTGACATTCTCTTCTGGGAGACTATCATCAAGTGGAGTATCAGCTTCAACTCACAATCGAGACAAATGGTCTACAACACCATTCTCAATAAAATGTTTATCTCAAATTTTCAAATCAAACTCATGCAATAGAAAAATCCATCTCAACAGTCTGAGTTTAACATCCTTCTTAGACATAAGGTACCGCAAAGCTACATGATCAGTGTGAATAATGACTTTCGATCCCACCAGGTACTGTATGAACTTCTCAAATGCGTAAACCACATCTAAAAACTCCTTCTCCGTAGTTGCATACTTGATATGAGTGTCATTAAGTGTTCTGCTGGCATAATAGATCACATGGAGCTTCTTATCTTTTCTCTGACCCAACACTACTCCTACCGCGTAGTCACTGGTGTCACACATTACCTCAAAAGGTAAATCCCAATCCGGTGGCTGCACAATTGGAGCACTGACTAGTGCTTCCTTGATTGTCTGAAAGGCTAGCAAATAGTCAGTATCAAAATCAAATTTGACATCGTTACAGAGCGACCGAGTAATAGGTATGGCTATCTTTAGAAAATCCTTGATAAACTGTCAGTAGGATCTTGCGTGTCCAAGAAAGCTGCGAATATCCTTGATAGAAGTAGGTGGTTGTAGGCTTGTCATCACCTCCACCTTGGCTCTATCAACTTCGATTCCTCTTTGTGAGATCCTCTGGCCAAGTACAATCCCATCCTGCACCATAAAATGACACTTTTCCCAATTTAAAACCAAGTGTTTCTCTTCACATCATTCTAAAATCCTACAAAGGTTAGACAAACAATTAGTAAACGAAGAACCATAAATAGAAAAGTCATCCATGAAGACTTCCATGATATATTTTATCAAGTCGATGAAGATAGACATCATGCATCGCTGGAAATTCGCAGGGGCATTGCATAATCCAAATGGCATTCTCCGGTAAGCATATGTTCCATATGGATATGTGAATGTAGTCTTTTCCTTGTCCGTCGGATGGATGAGAATTTTAAAGAAGCCTGAATAGCTATGAAAAAAATAGTAATAAGGATGGTTTGCAAGTCTTTCCAGCATTTGATCAATAAAAGGAAGTGGAAAATGATCCTTTCTCGTTGCCGAGTTCAGCTTCCTATAGTCAAGTCACATCCTGTGGCCTATGATAGTCCAGGTGGGAATGAGCTCGTTCTTCTCATTAGTTATGACAGTGATTCCAATTTTCTTTGGTACAAAATGTACCAGACTTAATCATGTGCTGTCAGAGATGGGATAGATGACACCTGGACTGAAAAGGTTCAAAATCGCCTTCTTGACAACTTCAATCAGTTTAGGATTGAGTGTCCTTCGATGTTAAATAGAAGTCTTGGATTCGTCCTCCAAGTGGATCCTATGCATGCAGAGGTTTGGACAAATACATGTAATATCAACCAAAGAATATCCCAACGCTTTTCTATACTTCCTTAACTTTGAAAGAAGCAAGGCAGTCTCAGCATTGTTCAGATTAGCATTGAAAATCACAGGGTATGTAGAGTTAGGACCCAAGAAAATATACCTTAGTCCTGTAGGTAGTGGCTTAAGTTCGATTTTTGGAGCTTTCAGCTTGCTCCAATCAATACTCGAGCTTGCCATTAATGAAGTAGATGTTGTAGGATATGGCTCTTCAAGCTTGATGTTTGCAACCTGCTTCTCGACAGTAGGTGTTGAACTTAGCAACCTCAGAAGTATCTGTAGTTAGAAAGGCTTAGGAATCTCCTTAATGTACCTCTTAAGAGAAGATACCATCTTGACTGCCTCGACGAAAGGCAATCGTACATGTTACTCCTCAACTACATTCTTCAGCTTTTCGTATTTGCGTTCTTCGATCTTTTAACGGGGTCTTGATGGATAAGGAGGCTTAGGAATGTAAGGCGGGGGTGGTACATACTCTTACTCAATCTCCTGTGCCTTCGTTTCATCACAAAAATTTGATGTACCCACGTCATGACAGGGATCCATCGATTCTGGTACAGAGATCGATCCATCCCTGTCCTTCTGTCTAGAGGATGAATTAGCCAAGGATCCATTGATCCTAGGGTAAGTATCTATCGATCCTTGCCTTTCTATTTTTGACGAGTTTCTAACTTCTTTATCACTCCGCAACGTAATGACACTGCAATATTCTTTCAGATTCTTCTCCGGTTTGCCTGGAATGACGCCAGATTGGAGCTATGTTGGTCGCAGAAGTCTGAGCAACCTGTATTTCCAGCAATTTCATGTGAGTGCTCAATGTCTCGAACTTCCCATTGAGATCACTATACATGTTATCCACCTTCTGATTCAAGTTCGTATAGGACTTTGTCTGGTTTTCCTGGACTTGTTGCAACATTTTCTTCAGCTCACTATCTTGAGAAGATGTAGAAGATTGTTCTTGGTTCTAATTTTGATAACCCGATTAATAGTTATTCTTGAATCCTCCTAAACCAAGCTGCTTTTGGTAATAGCCACTTTTCCCGAAACCGATGCTTTAATTCTTGTTATTATATCCAGAGTTGAATTCACTTTGATTTTGTTGGTATGGCTTGTTTTGGAACTGGTTCTGCTGATTGAAACCTTTATTACCAAAGTTTCCTTGACCTCCAATGTAGTTCACATCTGCTTGTCCACCATTCAACTCTTCAGACATGAATTCGTGATACATCTTTCCCAATTTCTGCTTTTGAAGCACAGGTGCATCATTCTGTTCCTCAACAAAGTGTACTCCTTGTTGATCTCTTCTCATTAGCTCATCGAGCTTTAACTGCAGATCATCAATCCTCTTAGCTTCTGATGATACATTCCCTCTACCGCGATCATCATTGGATCTTCGACTGGCTTGGCTATTCACCTCATTATTCACCAGCTTGTTAGGTTCTTCTACAATCTTGGTCATGAAATCACAATTGCTCGCAGTTTCCATAACACTATGATATTTCTCCTCAACCCCATTATAGGAAATGATGACGAGATTCCAATCTGAGAAATCACGATGAAGATAGTCATTGGTGTACTCCTTGAATCGATCCCAAGCTGCATGAAAACTCTCAGAACCCAATTGGTGAAATCCAGCAATCTTGTTTTAGAGAGACATAGACCACGACTTCGTAAAGAAATGCCCCAGAAAGGCTGCCTTGATATCTTCCTAAGTCTTCAAAGAGTCAGGCTCTAGACTGTTGTACAATCTCATAGCCTTTTGATTCAATGAGAAAATGAATAACCTGCATTTTAGAGCTTCAGCAAGTACTCCGTTGTGCTGGATAGTATTACAGATGGCTTCAAATATATCCAAATGGTGCATTCGGTTCTCAGATGGCAACCCATGAAACTGATTTTGTCGCACTAAATTAATGGGACCAGTCTTGTTCTCAAAATCTCTTCTTTCAATGGGTGACGGACGAATCCCAACACGATTCACATAGAAAGCCTCCAGAGCATCATATTACGCTAGAGTCATCCTCTGTTGAGTTTGATTTGTGCGTTGTTTCCCCGCAGCTGCAACTTCTGCTGCCCGACTTGCTGAGCACCATCATTAGCACCACCTTCAGCAGGTGGTTCAGCTCCTGGAAGAACTCCATGGAATAGGGGATTGTTTCGGACTTGAAGGTTCTCCTTGTTGTCACCCAAGATATCTGCAAACTCAAACTCCGAAATAACCTCTAACAACTTCTCTTTCTTCTTCTGTCTCTCTAGACGCCCAGGTTTCGGTTCAAAATAGAGAAGATTTGCGATTCTTTGGCTTCTAGTATGAGGCTTGTTCATGCACCTGAAAGCACAAAAACAAAGAAGAAAAAGAAGAGATTAAACAAAATAAAGGAAATGCCTTAGGCACATAATGATCCTAAGTTCTAAGATGACCTATTGGTCCCCAAAAATGCCGCCATAAAACTTGATAGCTTAGGTTTTCGCCCAAGAAAACAATGCAAGCGTACAAATGAGTACGTTGTAGTGGTTCGAGATCGAATCCACAGAGACCAAATGTAGCACGTAAAACTTCAGATCAAACGCAGACTAAAGTGAAAAGGATGACTTGGTAAAGATGCAATAAGTCGAAATTCAAGAAGCAAAGTAGGCAAACGAATGACAATGGGTTGTAAATCAATCAATGAAGAGCTGGGCACAGGGTATTCTCAGGGAAGCATTTCATTGTTGATTCAAATTTTTGATCAGGGAAAAAGTTTTAAACCGTCTTGAAGTCAAACACGAATAAAGAATTAATCTACTTCCGTAGTATCAATTCTCTATGTAGTAGAAACCTTAAGACTAACTTCCGTTGACTCTTGGATTCTAATCATGTATTCTAAACAAGTTTGATAAGTTCACAATTCACTTAAACATCAATTTCCATTAGCTTAAGATAAATTGCTGGTTCCGGATTGATTCAGACATTTAATCGAATACATTCAATGCGTTAAACAACCTAAGTTCAAAACCTAAGTGATCAAGTTAATTTCAGCATTTAGAACAATCCTATATGAAAATCCAATTGATTAAGTCCCTAATCAAACAATTCTAAGTCAACAATTCATGTAATTCCTATGTGAGAACCCTAATCCCAATGAGAGAACTACTCGCTCATGACAATTGAACAAACCCAAACCAATTAAGAGAGAGAGACATGATTGTATTGATCAAAAATAAAGAGAAAGGTTCAGAAAGCTTCTTCGAGTCGAAGTACAAAACTTGATTCTTCTCCCAAAGGTTACAAGTCTCTCTCGTTGCTCTCAAAGTCAGAAAAAATATAGTCAAAGTAAAAACACGAGTTTAGGTTTTAGATGTGTAATCCGGTTCTCAAAAAGTCGATTTGGTTCCATAAAACCGGTATGTGAATTGTGACAGGGATCAAATTCGATCTTGGACAGGGATCGATCGATCCTTATCATTCTGCTAGTATATTTTCCCTCTTCAAAAATGCTTCCTTCGATGCTTGAAATTCATCCAAAATACAATATTTCCGCACATTCAAACTCGTTACCTATAAAAACACTAACGAACACGAAACTGCTCCAAAGAAAGCCAAATACATACTAAAAACCATATATCTCGACTACATACCACAATTAAAAACCTATAAAATACTAACACATCACATACACACTGCCTGTTAGACGCTTTATCGATATTTGGGCTATGGATAAGAAATCGATTTGTTGACCGAACCATCTGCACAAAAAACACGCCTTTGTACCCCGCGTTCATATCTCATGCTTCAGTACAAGAACACACATCTATACTCCATGCCCAAGTCATCTCAAACACTCCAGCTCAGTTGCGGTCAACAACAGCAAAATGAAATCTACCCCGGTTCTCCTGAACTGTGCCGATCACCAGGACCGGCAATCTACCTTAACTCATCTATTTACATGCATTTAATATTCTTTCACAATTAAAAAAATACATGTTTAAACCTATTTATTATTAAACATGTGATTACTATGTCTACTCAATCAATGGCGTACTACCTATTTCACTTTATCGACCAAGAAAAAAAGACCCACATTTAGGCATATACAATATGATGCAACCAAAGATCTTCTCAACCAAGAAACAAAAATTTCAGATCTGAATTCACAATGGTTTCTGCGAAAATTCAGAGGTGAATTTCGATGGGATTGAGTTTATTCAAGATCTAGAGAATTAACTCTTTGATGATCTAGAATAGAGAAGCTCTTAGAGACTTAACTCTTTAGCAATTCAGTTGTTCAATTATGAACAGAGATTCACTTTCTTTGGCAAAAGAAAGAAAACTTAGATTAAAACTTTAGAATTCTGGATTGATTTACAAGTCTGTCAAAACAAAGCTTAAATAAGCTCCTAAAACCCTAAAGGTGTCACGAAATTCCTTCTCCTAAATGGACTTGGATTTTCGACAACCTCCTAAAAACCTAGGCTTAAAATTAGGCCCTAAATTAAGAACATAAACTAAGTCTAAAGATCAAAACATAACAATCGAGTAATTAACAATCTGCTTGGGCCCTTTCGCATGGTTGTAGATTTTCGCATTGCCGTCAGGTTGATATATTCTTCGTCTATATAAGGTTTAGGTTTGATGGGCCTTTCTTCGTGTGGACTAAGATATGTCTGAAGACTGATTTTCTATAAATATTCAAGCCCAACACGACCTGTCTTGAATCCNCTCATGGATCATACCAATTAGCTCCTTAGCAAAGCCATTAAACCATGCCATGATCCTTGGCTTCATTGGTTCATGACTTAGCTTCTGTCCTTTGATTTGAGACTTCCAGGTTTGAAACACTTCAATCCCACATATGGCGACCAGGTTTGAGACTTCCAG
>OVAN01000778.1:0-50664 GCA_900406275.1 Anastatica hierochuntica | reverse complement strand
CTCGCAAATTGCGTGTTTTCTTGTAGTGTTAGTATATATATGTACTCATTGGTTAGCTTTTCTTTTTTCCTTTTTCTAGAGAAAATCAAAATTTGTGTATAAAGCTCTCTTCTAAAGTAAAAAGTTTACGTGTATAATTTATATAAACACAATATATTAGATACTATTTTGAAGTATGAACACAATAGTACTCTAAAACATTATTTTTTTCTGTTACTTTCTTTATTTCAAGTCACTAATTAGAGCATATTATTTTTCTCTGTAAAGAAAGTAACAGAAATAATATCATGGGGTCATATTCAGAAAAAAGGATGCTGTGGCATGCAAAATATATGTAAATCACGACCTTTTTGTTTTTGTTTTTGGTTGAATATCACGACCTTTTTGTTTGTCTCTAGGATTTAATCATATCCACTAATTATTGCATTAGTTATGGATAAATTGTAAGTATTAAAATTAGCAAAGAAAAATAATAACATTCAAACTTGGCTATATATATTACATATCAACTCAAACGGTAAGAACTTGAAAAGTGGAACTATTTAATCAAAGACTATTATATCTAATACTTTTGCATAATAATAATAATAATCTTATATACTCCCTCCGTTTTAAATTAGTTGTCGTTCTAGAGAAAAAATTTCGTTTTAAAATAATTGTCGTTTTAGAGTTTCAAGGTAAAATTTATTAACTTTAATCTCTTATTTATTTTTCTATTGGTTGAAATATGGTTAGGTGTATAGGTAATGATGTTTTTATATTGAAAATATACAAAATCAAATGTTTTATTAATCTGTGTTCACGAACTTAAAACGACAACTAATTTAAAACGGAGCGAGTACCAAATTAAATAAAACGAGTTGAAATATAGTACAAAACAACATTGAAAGCTAAGTAGTCAAAAGGGCCAAAAAGACAATTATTATGAGCCAATTTTCACACTGATTCCAACAAGATTTTTCAACGAAATTAGTAAAGAGATAGAGAGAAAGGAAAAAAAAAAAAAAAAAAAAAAAAAGATACCCCATCAACTAAAGGTGCTATATTACTCTTGATGTCATTTTCTTTCTTCCTATGATCAAGCCTAAAAATAATATTATTATAGTTTAATATTTGCAACATCAAGCTTTCTTGCTTAGAGACCAAAAGCAAAGCATTTGATCACATCCAACACTGAAGAATCAGACACTCAGAATCGTGTTTAAACCATCTAAATTGTTCAATCCTACCTGATGGTATACGGTATTTAAGAACCTATAAAAGTTGTGTATGCAATCGAATTATGATGAAAAAAGTGAAACCACACACACATACACATATTTGTAAGAGCTCATGTTGTTTGTACCTTGTTGCCTTACCGGAGAGTTGATTAGGATGTGGATTGATTGAAGATTAAGTTGAGGGGAATGAAGCCTGGTCCGACACTTATCATCATCATCATGACCATGAGATATGGAACAGTCTCGAGCCAGGCATCATCCCCCTGAACTTTTTGTCTCAGAGAGAGTGAGAGAGAGAGAGAGAGAAGAGAGATGTTCAAAGGAGAAAGAAGTTTATGTAGCCATGCATTTTCTTTTGTTTTGAAGATATGGGCCCTTTTAATTACATGAAGGGCCTCTCGAGACTTGGTTTCTCTTACTACCAATCTTTGAGAATGATATAATCGCTATTTATAGAGCGTGAAGTGTATGCAATATCATGTAGAAAACTAAGGAAAAAAACAAGTCATAAATTTTAGTGAAATGATATTTTTAGAACATAAGAAAAAAATCTAGAAAATGAGTCTATTTTAAAATATTTTGTGGTTTATTAATTATTTATAAACATTATCAATAATACTAATTTTAAGAGCTTTATTTGTCTATGTAGTAATACGGTTTTGAGGGTGTGCGAGGGCCAAAATTTTTTTTCGGTAGTATAATAAAAGGGGCAAATTTTTCCGACAGTATAATAGAAGGCCAAATTCTATTTATATGTACGTGGCTAAACCAAAGTTTGAGTCGGCCTTGTAATACCGAAAGAGTATTTATAAACGCACACCATGCATCCGGTATGGCTTGCCACACCACCTTAAACTTGAGTAATAGAATAGCTTTTTGTGCCCAAAAAAAACACACACCATGCATGTTTTGTGTGGATATTCCAATTTCTCACAAGTCCACAGTGCATGAATATAGTCTAGTACACCTAAGTTTCATGCTACCTACATGTATTCATCTCTTAGCTAACCAAAAAGGCAAAAACTATAGAGAGTATGAACTGAGACCTAATTAAGTTTGGTATCTAAGCTAATAACGTGTTACTATTTGAGCAATCACATTCTATACTTTTAGTTAATTTTCTATGTCCAAGTCAAAAAGATGAAAAAAGTTTCTTTTGACAACCACTCAAAAATACTATTAGCTGCAGAAGAATTAGTTCCCTATCACAATCTGATAGCTAACTAACATTCATTCACACTTGTTTTGTTTGTTTATGTCCTAGATTGAGCCATATATTATTTATTCAGGCCCAAACATATATAATACAAAGTCATTTGTATTTTAATTCACTTGAATTCTATAAAGTAACATTATGCATATGCAACCAAGTTTCAAATTTTGAGTTATACTAAATATATCGTAGGAGTTTCATATATATTATACTCTACGTCAGGGTCGTCTCAAACTATTTTTAGACGAGCCTCATTCGACTCATTCCGATGTATACGTGATTATCTGTTGAATACTATATGGTTTGCTTTATAAATTACATTTCTTGTAACAAATACAGTACGTAAGTTGTAGGTGGCTAAGGCTTGAATACGATATGGTGGCTCTATCAAATCATTAAGAACACGTAACTATAATCAAGAACGTCAATATTAGTATTCTACTATATATATATATATATAGTTGGATGGCTTTTGAGACTTTATATTATAAGTAAAATATAACTTGAGAAGTCAATAATGAACAACCGATGAACTTATTTTAAAATCTATACAAATTCTATAAATACCGAGTTTGGTATCATGGGGAGAAGACAATACAAACTAAAATTACATAATTCGATAAGATAATAATCTCAAGAGAAGATGGCAAGTATATGCGAAGGTATGTACAATTAAGCCTCTATAAATTAATACTGTTGGGATAAAAATATTTTATTAATTTAAAGAGTTATTAGTTTATTTAGAAATTATTTTGCTCAAAAACTCAATTTGAGACCGGAAAAAATTATTGGTTTATCGAGGTATTAATTTATCGAATATTAATTTATAGAGATTATATTGTAGTATCATATTGTCATCAAACTATTATGCTATAATACTATAACATCAAGCTTAAAGTTATTAAATCTCGTTTCTTAATTTCGATATCTAATTATGTATATAGGTCACAATGTCCGACATTTTCAAAAATTTTATAATATCCTACGCACAATTAAATATTGGAATGCACTATATACACTAAAATGATCGCTTAAAATCATAGTGACCTAATGGATTGGCTTCTTTGATCCTTTCCCTATGCTCCGGACCGGCTTTGTGAAGATAAGCTAACAGTTTTGTGTGTATTAAAACAGATCCAGGGAAAAGCTCGTGGCCAGAACTATTGGAGACAAAAGGAGAATATGCAAAAGAAGTGATCGAAAGAGAGAATCCCAAAATGACAGCTGAAATTATTTTGGATGGAACAATTGTTCGAGAGATCTTTATTTGCACTCGTGTTTATGTTTGGGTCAATGATTGTGGTATCGTTGTTAAAGTCCCCAAAATTGGTTGATTAAGTTACATGCAGTATCAACCAATTGTATTACAAAAAATATAATGTAAGTGTGTGATTGTATTACGTTGTAATAATGAAGAGATTGTATGATCTCTAGTTGTGTGATAATTATGCTATATGTCTTTAACAATCTGCATAAATAAAGCTGAAAAGATTATGTTTGTTTAATTATCTTTTCAAACTATATGATTGCAAGTCTTTAGTTTATGTTTAGTAAAATTTAGTAAGGAACAATATATCCATAGAAAAGTTGTGAAATTATGACTAAGGGTTTGGACAAAAATAACTCAAATCCCTAAAATATAGATATCCCTTATAATTATAGTAGCACTTGATTATGAAGCATTATTTAGATATCTAGCTCGAACTCTTGACCTTTTTTCAATAGAGTGATTTTTACTGCTATGTCAAAACTTTTTTTTTTGGATAACTCGGATGTCCTGGCCCCACCGAAGTGGTCCAGACTAGTCGGTCGGGGTTCTAGGTCAGGTCCTGCAGAAGACACACAGTATCTGGACACGTTTGCACCGTCGGTCCCGGGGCGCTGGGGGCGCATGTGAATTCCCCAAAGGTGTCCAGAAACAACGTGACGTAGTTCCCGCTGGGTGGGATCGAACTCGCATGGTGTTAGCCATACGAACCCGTCTTTAACCAGTATGTCACGATGTTCCGGATCTATGTCAACACTTAAGTTGATGAAAAAGATACGATACAAATAAATTTGCTTTCGCCCAGTAAAATGACAAACATTATTACTTGATTTATTATCATAAAACATATAGAGATCGATGACATATAATAATATGCCTCGTTTCTTTATTACAACATCACAACAACCATATCTTATTTCACACACATTACGTATTAAGATCCACAATTAACACATTTATATATGATTGCAAATTTGAAACTAGCCGACGAAAGGGGTTTGTGTAACAATGCCACAATCATTGACACGAACAAGAACCCTATCACAAACCACAACGGCCAAAATGATTGCATCTTCAGATATAATCTCAGCCTTCACTTTGGTATTTTCTCTATCTATTATCTCTTTTGCTTCTCTTCCTGTTTTCCCCACTAACTCAGGCCAAGATGTCTTCATGCCTTCACCAGCACTCTCTATACACACACACACACAACAATGAATATATATCTAAATGAATTCATGCATGCAAAGACATGTCTACTTTGTTAACAAAAATATCATCTTTTGGTTAAAGATGACTACAATATCATGCATGCATAGATTTCCAAATTATAAGTTAAAGATTTTTTTATAAGTTCGCGGATGTGGTCCTTAATCCTCTAAAGTGGGAGCAAACTAGATAAAATACTCGTTTTTGACAAGTTAACCCCTCCCAGAACCCGTGGACCCCTAATCACTCAAGACAGGTTAGACCAAGTAAGATACTCGCATTTAGTGAATCAACCCCTCCTAGCGACCTAAAAATACCTGGGCATACATCCGACATTTTTCTCGAGTTTTTCTTTCTTCGATTTTTTTCCTTTTTTTTCTTTGGGAGATTATGAAGATTGTACAAGAACTAATATGACTATTTATAGAAAACTTTGTGGTGGCTATATAGTTTCTTTACATTAGCATATACATCCATAGAGATAGCTAGAGAGAGAGGGATTCGTACGCATTTGACCCTAAATCGATATTCTCTAATTGTCAATATTGTATGTATATTGTTAAGAGTTTCACCTACTTTAGATACACGTCATGATATATATATATATATATATATATATATATATATATGGATATGTCAAAGACTCGAACGTGTGAAAATTATAAGTAACAAGATATTAATGTGTATAATAATGTAAAATAGAGCAAGTCGTGGGTTGTTTGAATACGATATGTAGACTAATGGCTCTCATGAATTTTAAACCACTTGGTTTAGATTCATCCAACTCTAATCGACTCACTTATTTTTTAGTTTAATTTCTTTATATTGCTACCTCACGCTACTTAATACTTTGAATGTGTTTCGTAGTCCACTTGTTTATCAAATTGTTTTTTTTTTTTAATCTTTATGCTAATAATATCCATAAGGGAAATAAAAGATTAATAATTTTTTTCCATCTTTTATTTCTTATCTTAAAAACTAAGTTAAAAAACATTTGTTTATAAATATATACATCCTAAATATATACATTTGTTTATAAATATTTGTCTAGAAAAGCATTGATCTTATTTATTCTTACATTTTATGGGTTAACATACGTAATTTTTCTCATATAGATCTTTTAAAAACTCAAGCAAATCTAATAGCAAAACACAAAAGGAAGAAAAATAAATTAGTTGCCTTTCAAAGACAGAATCTATATGGTAATAGATTGGTGAAGCCAATGTGTAATAATCATCACTATCTTAAAAACTAGAATTGCTTATGGTAAACAAAAAGTCTTAAAAATTTTAGAACAATTGGAAAAAAGTTCAATAAAGCATAGAGATAAGTTGTTTTTTTCTCTAAAAAAACAAAATTTTATTTGACTTTGTTCTTCTTTTTTTCCTCTTCACGAATAAGCTCTTCTTGCATCTTCAATGCAATAGATTCTTTATATGCAACTTCAATTTTGTTGAAGAAGATATGGTCAAGAGCAAATACCTCCAAAATCAACTTACCAAACTCATTTAATCGCTTCTCATCATCTTCTATGTTATACTTCTTATCACCCTTCATTCACATAAAAGAATAACAAAAAAGGAACATTATCAATATATACAAGTAAGATTTGTAACACATTGTGGAGCCATAGGAGTGATAATGAAGCTAATCATCATGAGATTTCGAAGTACCTTTTGTGGCGATTTCGCAAGAACAATGCTCTTTAGAAGTGGCATCATATCATCAGTCAAAACAAACATATCATTGTCCACACACACCATTGGAGATGGAGTTTCTTCCTCATCAATTGTACTCTCTTTCTTATTATTTTCTTCTTCAAGAGTCTTCAAAGACTCCTTACTCAAAGGAGATGAACCTTGCAACAAGACTTTCGCGGTCGCACTCGCAATTTTAGGCAAAATTTTGTATGTCCCTTTAAGAGGCATTAACCCATTATACAAGAAATCCATAACCAAAGTAGATGAAACTTCATTCTTGATGAAGAAGTGATTCACAACTAGTTTTAGAATCACATCCTTTTTCTCTTTCGACAATTCGAGCCTTGAGTTTTGGTCCATCTTTAACCAAAAGGCACATAAACTACATAGGAGAATTAACATACACACACAAAAACATTCCTTGTAATGATTCAAAATTGCTCAAATCTTGAAAGAAATCAAGAAATGGAACATTCGAAAATACCTTCTCCATCTCTTCTTTTCGTCTATCAACCTCGCAAACTTATTCCTTTTTTCTTCCACAAAGAGATGGAAAATTTGCTCTACATTTTTCGAATACACCCGAAGAAGTTCCATCCGATACTGATGAGCAAGGCAACTACTAAAAGGCCGGTCCACATTCTCTCTACAATAACCAATTCTTTAAGATAATTTGGCTAACTATCTATATAACTCTAGATATATTCAAAATCTTGGTATATATAATTTACCTGATCAACTGAATTTGAACATTGATGGTAAGAGAATCAGAATAACCTAAGAATCCATCTAATAATTTAGGTAACTCTATAAACTTCTTCCATCCCCAATCATGCTCTTTCTTCCAAAACCGGTGTAAAGTATCTGCAAAAGAAAACATATTCTGTTTGTATAATGCAAATAGTTCCTCAGTTGCATTAAACTCTGATTTCGTGAGATGACAACAAAGATGGTGCAACCACTAGTCCATTTGCTCATCTCCGGTAAAAAGATGCAAAAATGGGAAAACAACCTGAATACTTCGATTTCCTCGGATCATTATTCTCTATAGATATAGTAAACTGAGCAAAATGACTCCAACCTATGACAAAAGATTAACCTAAATGATAAATTTATTGAAGAATCAAGAAAGAGGGAAAGCTTTATAAGCACATAACAATACTGCACCTGGAAGAAGTTCATCACGGTTTGCAACACAAAGAAACAAAGAGAGATAGTTACAAACATCTCTCCCTTGTGGATACACTAACAAATACCTATCATAAGGTAGAGTAATGATAACAAAAAATATATAAATTTATAGATACTCAAGTTTATTATTATATCTTTAAAAAATTGTTATTTACCATTTGCAGCTACCAACTTCGAAAACATGACTACGGATCTCTCGATCCTTGACTTGTAAAAAATTATCAATCTTCCATGTATTTCTCCCATATAGTTTAGAAGATTTTGATCCTATGAATAATAATAAAAAAACGAACAATTTTGTATTGTTAAATATATATATATATATATATATATCATTGATATATCCCAAACAAGAAAAGGGTGAGTCATTTGAGATATAAAAACAACAAATGAATAAAAATACAAAGTGCAAAAAGAAAAATATTTACCAGAATCACATCTTCCTACTCCATGAGGTTCATTACTAACTAATGACATTTATTTTCTTTAAAAGCATGGACCAAAACACACACAAAAAAACATCACATTAGATAACAAAATAAAACCCTTAAAAAATCAATTATAAAATGTGGAAACAAAATACAAGAGGAAGAAGCAGAGAGAGACGAGGGAATTGAACTTGTGAATGGTTGAAGCAGAGCTAATAACGATACACTTAACAAAAAAAGAAACGTTACGAATGTCATGGAGTAATATTCTTAAATCGGTTATAGAATATTTACTAACACTTTTATAGAAGAGAAAGATCTACAAATCTTCCGAAATCTTTATATTAAAAAAAATGTTAAAGAAAGATATATTGAAAAGATTTTAGGTGGTTTTCGGAAGTAAGTGAATTTCAAACGGGAGACTTACAAAAATACACTTTTGTATTGTCTGTTTTTCAAAAATACCTCTGCTTGAAAAAATTTTATTTTTACACCTTTCTTTTTATTGAAAAAGACCATTATACCCCTAGACTAAAAGAACCCTAAACGTTAAACCCTAAACCCTAAACTTTAAATCCTAATAGCTAAACCCCAAACCCTAATCACTAAACCTTAAACCCTAAACCCTAATATTTGAGGTGTATATTTGAGAACCATTAAAAGACAGGTGTAAATGTAAAATTTCTTTTCTTTTTAAGTGTATTTCTGTAAATTAATCATTTCAAATTGTATTAGAGAAAAGAATATGAAAATGATTTTGAGGATATATATCTTCTTTAGCCTTCCAATATAAATTCCTTTCTCTAATACACATTAAAGAAAGAAATATTTTAAATATTTTTTTTTTTGATAAA
This sequence comes from Anastatica hierochuntica, assembly GCA_900406275.1. NCBI lineage: Eukaryota > Viridiplantae > Streptophyta > Magnoliopsida > Brassicales > Brassicaceae > Anastatica > Anastatica hierochuntica. Next base: position 41,582 of record OVAN01000778.1, on the reverse strand, counting down.
CAATATTAAAAAGATTTTATCTTCTTGACATACTGTAATTAAATTTCTTTAAACGTTCGATCATATTACCATCTAATAAATTTCTTTTATCAAAAAAAAAATATTTGTTTGTACATAGATATGGTTGATGCGTTACTAACTTACTATTTAGATTTCATCTTCTTGCATCATACATGTTTTTGAACAAAAAAAAACTTTTTCTATGAATTAACTCAAAAAATAGTATGGCGACATATATAGATATGTATATATCTCATTGAACATCAAAACAAACATAAATAAATACCCACCCAAAACTATATTACCTCAACATATAATAAACACTATATAATAAACCTCAAAAACCATATAATAAACACTAAAACGTATATTATGCATATCTATAAACATTATAAAAAGTTTAACGATCATTATAAGCCAAGACGTAGCTCTAAATCAATATCATCTCCTTCCACTATAACGTTTTCTCTTCTTGTAGCCATCGAGCCTATTTGTAAGCTCAAGTTCGAGTTCGTCCTCAACACGACGGAGTCTACTTGCTCGTAGCCTCCATGATGGAAACATCTACGACCACCACCACCACCGGAGTGTGCCACGTCAGCTTCGGTTTGTAACTTTGTCTTGTTGAGACGATCACGTCTATGGATGTTCATGTGACCACCTAAAGCTTGAGCGTTCGTGAACCCTCTTTTGCAGAAAATGCATTCGTACATACGTCTCGTCACGGTGGAGACCGGTGACGACGACGTACGACGGTGGTGATGGATGTTTCCGGTTTCTGATGACGTGGACGATGATGATCTTTCACACTCCATTGATATTTTTTGAAGATATGTTGAAACCCTAGTGATATATAAGAACTTTTGAGGGAAGATTATAAAGATGAAATGTATAGAAGATTTAGTCAAATTTGTTGTGTGCATATAAAGAGAGTTTTTATGATAGATAAATAGTGAATAATATTATTGTTTTTGTTGTGTGTTTTTATATTTGGAAGACATGATTTGGCTTTTTGTTTCATGGTATCGTAATGTATATATCATTTTTTTTTATTATAAGATTATCAACGTATAATATATGGTGGATTTTTGTTTTGTTATTTCATGTATTATTACTAGCTAGATTACTACGTATAATGATTAATTATTAGCTTGCCAATAATAGCAAGCTCAAATAGCTAACTCAAGAAGCACAAGCCTAGTTCAAAAAATCTCTGCTTATAGTGATTAGAAGATGATTATCGCAGGATCTAATTTGGTTTCTTACTAATAAATTTTTTTTAAAAATGGATAAAAGTGAGAGAGGAGAGACGGTTTCTTAGTTAAGAGAGGAGAAAGACGGTTTCTTAAACCACGTGTTTGTTATATATTGGATCATTTATTTACTTTTTTGTAAAAAATTTCATAAATATTAAGAGAATGAGAGAGACGGTCTCTACCGTTAATCATGCTTATACTCTCACGCGGATCTGCTATGTCGTCCGATTATAAGTTCCTATTTTTCAGTTATCACTATTTAATTTAACTTATCGAATCGGACTTTTGACTAAAATTAACCACCAAAATTAGGTAAAAATCAGTTATGATCATTAAAGTTGTATAAATAATTAGTTTTGTTTAAAATTTTGTATTTAGTTTCGTCTCTAGTAGTAGTTTTGTTTACATACGTGTATAGTCACGAGCATGAGAACATTGAAAAAGACATAACGCAAAATTTGATTAGTATAATCACATATAAAAAAATACACAAGTCAATCATAATCACACTAATCCAATTAACTGAAATCCAAATAAAACTCAACTAAACTCTTCCATTAGTCCACAAAATTACAAAAATGATGACAATTAAAAGGTAAGGGAGTGGTTTAAATCAATCGTGTTTTTTTGTTTTTATTTCTAAAACATTCCTTTTGTGTTTGTCTTGTAATAGTATAACCTTTTTATTGCAATTTGATATCGACACAAAACATAATTTTATGAATTTTAATATCTTGCCTCTACTGATTTTCTGTTTCTTTTTATTCTATTTTACTAAAGAATTGTCAAATGAGGAAGTCATGCATGATTCATATTTAGTGTTGGCAATATTTGTGAATAGAAAATTGATAAAACAAAACATATTAAGGAAGTGATGGTGGCCTAGTAGTACTACTGTTTCGGGAAAAATGTAAATTCATTCATCCGAAGTTCGATTCCATGTTAGAAAATCCGGGAACTGGACTAATCAACAACACACTCGATATGAGAAGATTAAACTTCCCGGTTATAAAAAAAAAAAACATAGTTGCAACATGAAATCAATCAAAAACACAACCTAATTATCCCCTAATTTGTGGAAGCTTCCTTGGTCCAGTGGATCTAACTGAAGATTAATGGAGGAATGCTTATAAAACAGTATTGTTTAATCCAAATATTGTCACTTTATATTTTAACCGAATATTGTTTTTTAATAATATTTTAATCAAATAGTTGACAATATAGTTATTGTCTTCTTTCTTTTGTATCAAAGTTTAATTGAGTATTTCAAAAATTATATAAAAACTCAAGCTTAAATAGATTTAAAAAAAATTCTACATTAATTACACCAAAAAAACAAAAGTATTTCTTGAGGCTCAAGGAAAAAAAGACTACTAAATACTAATTAAACAGTCTAAGGGATCTCATCGGAACAACATTTTAAGCTCCTCAAGCCTCGCCGACCGGACTTCTTCATCAGTCAAAGCTCCGGCGATCATCCGCTGCTTCCTCGCCTGAACTTGTTGCATCCTTTCCTCCACTGTACCCTACACAGAACCATCCATTTCATTCACAAGAAAAAACCACGTTACGTAAGACACAAGAAAACTCTAAAGAAGAGGAAGAAAATGAAAATTTGTAGTGTTTAGTACCTTGACAATGAATCTTCTGACGCATACTGTTCGTTTCTGCCCGATCCGATGAATTCTCATGATGGCTTGCTCTTCCACCGCTGGATTCCACCATGGATCCTTAAGTGTTTTCAAGAAACAGAGCAAAAGATGATCAATGTCATTCATCATGAAGGAGAATTTGAAGAAAGCTTGAAGAAGAAGAAGTATGGTATACCATTAAGAAGACATTTGAAGCTGCGGTTAGATTCAAACCGACTCCTCCAGCTTTTAGAGACATGAGAAGAATCTAATACATCACAACAGAACAAAAGATCTTAAGCTCTCTCTGTTTTAGATTCAAACAGAGTTCGAAAGTGATTCATTTACTTACTGTTTTCTCTTTGGTTTCATTGAACTCCTTTAAGACTTTCTCTCGCGCCTTCTGAGATAACTTTCCATCGAATCTAAGAAACCCCATGCCTTTTCTTCTCAATGGAATCTCTAAAAGATCCAAAAACGAAGTCCATTGGCTAAAGACAATGCTTTTTTCTCCAGATTCCGATATCTGAATCTTTTCTAAGCACTTGAGTAGTTCTGAAACCTTTGAAGACTCTTTCCAGTTCTTTACCACATCGACACGGAATATGCTATCAGTTGGGCATGAGATGAGCTCAGTTTTCTTCAAAATCGTCCTGCAGATTGGGCATAGACCGCTACACACAGACCGCCAGCTAGAAAGGAGACATTCTCGGCACATTCTGTGAGCACAAGGTGTGAGAATTGGATCATCTGCAGACTCTAAACATATTGGACATTCAGTGCTATTGCCATTGCGCAAATCTTGGATAACTTCTTCGATATATGCCCGAGAACGAGCGTTTTGGGAAACCGAGTCAGAGTTGTTATCAAGAAACCTCCTTGCAAGGCTATCTAAGTCTGAGTACTGTTGTGAATCTGCCCGGCTGCGATTTATTTGCAAGTATTAGAATCCATTGCCAAGTGTCTAGTAAATGTTTTTACGGTCTGAGATTTGGTTTTGTACCTCATAACTAGAAAAGGATGGTTACAACATTGGCGTAGACGAAGGAGGAGCTCAAGGATGTTTGCATAGTTGTGAAGAACTTTGCCTTGTGCCACAAACTGATCAAATTGGACCTGTTTCAAAGAGATTATGATTAAGTTTATGACTTATTTGGCGGTGTATTTAAAGCTTAGCTTAGAACCAATATAACACTTACTTTGGATCTCTTAAAAAGGGCGGTGTAGAAGTCGCATTCTGCTTCAGATTGCTCACATTCAATTACTTGGACATTGGTTGGTGGAAGTTCAAGAATTAAACTGAAAGTTTGCAGGAAAAATGGAGGAACGTTAAGCATAAGACAATCGAAACAAAGGATTGAACCGGAAAAAACATTTACCTTCCTTCTTTGTCCCTTGTTTCCTTTGTTCTTCTCAGCATCAATGGCCTCAAAATTGCTTTGATCAATTTCAATCCTCTTGGATCACCATTTTCATAAGGCTTCTGTATCAACTTGCTCCACCTATACACACACACAGACATATACATTTATCAACGAACTATATAGCAAAAGGATAGCGAGACTTAAGATGATATCACAGCATACCAAGCCCAGTTGCACCATGGTTCAACGTGCAAGAAGCATAGAAGACTGTAAAGATCTTCAAGCTTGTTCTGTAATTGAAAAGGTATAGAGTCAGCAAATGCCAAAAGAGTACGAACTGAGTTGCATTAGTATCTTACTTGTAAAGGAGTCCCTGTCAAACACCATCTGCAATGTGAAGACAACTCGAAAGTAGCTTTAGCAGCTTGAGTTTTCCATGATTTGATGGTGTGAGCTTCATCAAGAACAATCCTGTACCAATCAATCCTATGGAAAATACTATTTGCCGTATCCTACATGTGATGATTCTCAGAATTTAAGATCAACTAAACCAAGAAGAAAAGAATGGCACAAAAATATCTTTTCTTACCTGCTTGTAAGCTGAGGTTAAGACACCATAAGTTGTTAAGACCACATCATGATTAGCTAATTCTTTTGCATCATGTGTCCTATCCCCTCCATAGTAAACTAGCACAGATACTGTATCCGGCTTCGAATGAGTCTCAAGCTCGTCCTGTAGAACTCCATGAGACTTTTTTTCGAAAAGAACTATCTAAGAATTGAGAAGAAACAACCATCAAGGCAACACACCTTCCATTGGCTTAATAATGCCATGGGACAAACAATAAGAGTGCCTCCCTTTTCCTTCCATGTGACTATCGCGGTATGAACCTCCTTACTCTTACGTTTATCACCATTAACATCAGCCACCAAGTCATCTTCATTCTCTGGGTTACCTCGGCCTGGCCGTGCAAGTATTAATGCAATTGTCATCACAGTTTTTCCAAGTCCCATGGCATCTGCCAATATCTGCAAAAACAAACTTCTTAACTTACATCAAATCCACAAGCGGAAAAAGTTTTTTTCGTTCTATGCAACTAGAGAGAAATGAAAGAGTTAGAACATCGTGATCAAGAAACATACTCCTCCTCTAGCCATCTGTGTTGCTGTTGGAAACTGGATCGTTGCTTCACCGCTGAAGATGTTCACATAAATTGAAGGTGCTCTCCTGAAAAGTTTTCATACAGATCAACATCATTAGACCATATTAAGTTCATCTTATAAAAGTTTGAGATAGTACATACTCGTCACAGATTCGATAAGCCTCCCAGCAAGGATGTAGAGTTTCAGCTGCCTTTTCAACGTCAATTCCTTTTTCGGATTCTGACATCCAGTAGAGAGCTTGTTTCTGGTATGGTCTCAGGTTACATGTGAGTGTACTTGGAGCTTCCATTTCCTAAATGATTAAACAGTAGAAAAGGATATTAAAGGAAGTATTTTAAGAAGATAACAAAATTTTCTTAGAAATAGTTCACACCTCAAGGTCGTATGAATCTGCAACGCCAACAAGTCCATTCAAATATGACTCATGAGCATCTTCTTCATCTTTGTTCTGCTCTGGATACTGTTGACAACCTTTTCTTCTTTTCGCTATGGCCAATATTGCTGCTCTTTCGTCGAAGTCATTCTGTATGATAAAATGCATCACTTAATTACCTTCCATCAAGCTTCAAGCAGAAACTGAACTTTAATACTCACCTCCAAATTCAGCGAACGCTTGCGAGAGTTAAGTTCCTCAGGAGTAAACTCTGCCTGTTAGAAGATATATGAATGAGAAATATACAAGAAATGGATTAGGATTTCGGAAGCCTAACTCTAAGGCCATAAAGGTAAAATGTGTTACATGCCTTTTGATAAGGTTTGATAGTCAGGTGTCGGAAAAGCTGGAGCAGAGGATGAAGCGTGGAATTGATGTTAGGGGAAGAACCAATGCGCCAAGTTGAGTTGATAACATCGGTGAATATGGAGCTGTGAATGTAGAAACTGCCAATCCAAAAGCCATATATAAGTTTCCAACAAAACTATGATCAGTCAACCAAATGTAAATCATCTTTACCTGACATATAGCATAATATCTTGCATCATTTGAAGAAATGTCGGTGCCGCTACACATCTGCCTAGCATTTTCACTTTACCGGATTTCAAAAGACTCACAGCCCAATTAGACCACTCCATCGGAAGCCTACCAATCTAACATCATATAGGCCAAGAAGTGCATATCATTAGCTTTCAACATTCAATGACAGGACAACAGATAAGAAGACAAAAAAATGGTTTACCTCGCCACATCTTTTAGTAGAGAAACGAACAATGTTTGGGACTTTCCAATTGACAGTAGAGGGAAATGTGAAATGCACGACCTCGTTATCTTCCAATTTTCTTCCTTTACTTGTGGAAGTAGCCGTGACAAGTGACCTCCCAACCAAATACCAATCTTTCTCCACAGGAAAATCTCCATCTTCCACTTTCAACCCTTTTGCTTCAACCGATGCCTTCTTCACATAAACAGGCTTCTGTTTGCGGTTAAATTCCAAACTCAAAGCCATAGCATCCACCTTCATTTCCTCAACCGGTTCCACCTTAATTTGTTCATGCATAGAACTCTTCTCTTGTTTCACTAAAGGATCCAGATTCTCTGCTTCCACTTCAATAACTTCAGGAACATTCAAACTCTCTTGCTTCACTTCAGAAACGTCAAGGGGCTTTGGCGCAATGGTACAGCCTTTGACATCTTCCGTTTTCCTTCGTTTAGTCGAAAAAACAGAATCATACTTTTCTACAAATGATTCTTCTTCTAACTTTGTACCTAACTCAGGTTCTTCTTTAAACTTAACATCAACACACTCGTTCTCTAAACCTCTTGAAACGGTTTCGAAAACAGATTTCGATACAGAATCAATGATCATTTCAGGTTCCACTTTTAGCTTCTTCTCATCACACTCATACCCTGAAGTGCTTGAAACAGTTTCAAGCACAAACCTTTCTATAGAATCTATAATCATTTCGTCTTCTTGATCCGAAACTCGATCCTCGTGTTCCTCCTTCACGAGCACAGTCTTTTCTATAGAATCTACAATCATTTCGTCATCCAAATCAGGTTCCTCCTTCGCACAAATCTCTAAATCTACCTTCTTAATTCGATCAAATTCTACAATTTCTTTCTTCGCACAAGCGAAATCACCACAGAGAGTAACAGATTCGTCTCCAGTTACCTCTTCTTTTGCCGGAAAAGTATTCAACGGCGTAACAATTAAAGGATCCGACTCTGACCCATTAGAGCCAACGATATCGTCAAGGGTTTGCTGATTCAATTGAGCTGAGATTCGAACTCCAGTAGCTGTCCTGAAGATTACAGAGGATCCGTCGATAACATCGGGACTATCCGCGACGATTTTACCATCATCGGAACCCAAATTAGCTTCGGGTTCCGTTCTCCGCATCTCCGTTTCATCGGCAATTACCATTTCCGATAACAAGACAATGGAAAAATCTGACCTTTTGTTTTGGGGAGACGAAGAGAAAAGAGAGTGAGAGAGGTACGAAAATGGCGGATAAGAGAAGAAGAGTGGTGGCCTTTAGGGTTTTTTCAAATAGTGATTCAATCTTGGCGCGAAAATCGAAGCGAGTGGTTTGATTAGTTAAATAAAACCAATTTTGGCGGGTGATTTTTTGGAGCCAAAAATTACTGTTAACCTCGCCGTTAATCTTTCAACTTACATCCTTAAAATAAATATATTTTATCACTCCTTGATTCGCGGGATATTTATTCTCTTAGTTAGTTTGGAAATCTTCAAATCAAATTAATTTATTCCTCCATTTCTTCAACAAAAGAAAATAAATAAGGTATTATTATCATGTTAAACCTATTAAAATCATCGGCAAAGAGATTTTATATACAAAAATACAATTTTCAAATGGTTTATAATATCTTATGAATGTTCAAGCAAACGTTAGGCGTTAAAACTTGAAGTGTTCTAACGCCTAGAAAGATTAATCGAGACATAGACAATTTTTAGACGGTTTAAAAGTTTACCTAATAAATATATATATTAATTATGTAACATATTACAAAATGTAATATATAGTTCATAACATATTTTAGAACATAAAAATCTATTGAAAAGCTCAAAATATTACAATATAAATGAAACTAAATTAGTTAATCATATATTAATCATAAATTTGTTAAAACTAAAATCTATAATTAGGTTATATGTAGAAATTAAAATTTAATAAACTTATATTTTTATAAATCTGCCTAGCTTTTTAGAACATATCATTCATATACGGGTGGTTTTTAAATAATGTATAAATATTAACGTTTAATAAAAAAAAGTTTTTTATATTAAAAAATTGGAGGGTCGGCCGAGCGAGCCAACCCTATAGTTAGGTTCCAGAAATAATGTCGGCCATATGTCTTGATTCTGCCATACAGCACTCACCCCTTTCACTAAAGGCTGAGCGTGGCATAAATAGCCATCCGACCCTTTTTAAATCTTTTAAAACCAAAGCCCACTTCTATTTATACACCTCTTTTCTCCTTCCTCCTCTCTCTCCTTCCCCGATGTGGGACTAAAACACACAAAAGTTTTTAACAACAGTACCCAAAACTAAAGCAACCATTGAGTTCTTCTAAACTTCACCATAAAAGATATGATCTTTGTTAAAGTCATCATCATGACACTAGAAAGAAAAAAACAGATGAGAAAGAAAAAAGGAGTTTTTGATTATAAACTAGGAGTTGATGAAACACATTGTTTGTGCTTGAATGTAATAAGAGTCTCTGTACTTCTTCCCACTTCCTACATGTATCCCATTTTTAACCCATTCCTCTCTGTGTATCCATGCCTCTCTCCCAAAGTCCAATATTCCCAATATCTGTCAGAACACGTCACATCGGTTAAGGTTTCATTATATTCATATAATCTCCATCATATGCTCAAATTGAAACAAAAGATAGCAAGTTTACATACCGCTCCTCCTTTCCAAGATACGAATGTCGGGTCCATTCTTGTTGGAACAACCTCCACCGTGTCAATGGCTTCTGTTGGAGGTATTGCATTAAGAACTCTGCAACGCCAATGAGAGTGAGAGTGAGAGAGACGGACACAAACAATTTACTTCACAATAGAACTTTTTTTCTAATCATTGAACGCAATAACGTTTAAGGAAAAGAAGAGAAACCTTTCCTCCACCGCTGAGACGAGACCTTTAGTCAAGCCAACACCACCCACCTGAGAATAAGAAGCATATCAACAGAGCATTACATAATAACACACTATAGGCATGGACAAACGAAGAAACATTGTGAAAAGAAAAGGTTTTGTTTTAAAAAGGGAGTATACCAGTTGTATGCTGGTGAATAGCCTTCGTTGAAGGTCTATGCGTCCTGCAATCCAAAAGAAAAACACGGAAGGTTAAGATTTTTGTTAGGTTTGGCATCGCCTTTTGGGTGCATAACAACGTATACCAGCAGAGAGAATGCTGCTTGTAATAGCTTCAGCGAGACCAATCTTCTCTTCTTTCTTTGGTTTCAAAGGAGAAACTGAAAAACTATCCCAAACTGGTAATCCCATATTACCACCACCTGCTAAGTCTATGTTCCATGTTTCTTCCAACATATTCTCATGGTCCTGGAACCTAAAATACATGCAGATGCTAAAGATTGAGTATCTCTCCTGTCCAAAACAAAAGAAGAAGAAGAAGAAGAAGGAAGGTGACTGACCATGTACGTGGTGGCTGGGGAAACACTTCAGGCACCAGAAGGTTAGGATAAAACAGACCCATCGGTGGAACCTGAAATAACCAAAGGAAAGATGTTCAAGACTAAAAACATAAGAGTGCATGAACAGAATAATAATGGCTTGATCGTGTTTTATGTTTACGTTAAGTGAAGTAAGATTTGTCTTGTGGGGCACAGCAGGCAAGCCGTCCTCGTAAGAATGAACGGTTGCAGCTGTTTCAAGCTCTTCTTCCTGTGTTGAGAAAAAAGGTATATTAATTTCAATATTCCATATCAAGATGACTAACAACGACGGTAATCCAACTTACTTTAATATCACAATATGACTCCTTAAGTTGATTAAGCATCAGCATATCGATCGGCTTTGTCAAAACATCTGTGTGGATTTGCGGCCATTTTTGGTAGTGCCTCTGAATCCACAGAAGGCATCTACATATATCCTGAAAATCATGTGTAGATGAAGCAACGTAGCTCATCTACAAATAGAAACAAGGAACAATAAATATATCCTTACATCTCCTCCGAAAGGTAATATCTTTTCAGTATTTGGCAATGAGACTCCGTCCTACAAACCAAATCAAGCGAGGGTGAAACAGTTATGATAGCAGAAATATATCGGCTAGACTTTCTCATATTCTGCTAATACCTCTATACAAACAACCGTAGTTGTTTGGGCTCCCATATTCACAATACAAGCTGTTGACAAACCATTTCCAAAAATGGCGGACAGACCTTCTTGGTGGACTACAGCTGAACCAAAGCGTAGGTCTCGCAATACAATAGTTAGTACTTCCTTTATTTCTGACACACATTACAAAGCCAGTTCAGAAGACTAGTTTACATAGATCAAACGATCTTGATGGAACTGAAAAAAGGCTGCGATTGACATAACAAGTTTACCGCGGCTGTCAAACGTTTCTGGGACAACAAGAACAGCAGAATACACGTTTCTCTCACTGTGATCTATATGAAGTTTATCTAATAAAATCCAGTCCCAAATAGCGGTTAAGTCCTCATAAACCTGGAAAGTAGAAGCATCAAAAATAGTACCAAGGGAAAATACCTGCAGCAAACGAGAATAGGAAAACGATATATTAGAACTAACATATACCTGTTGTGCTGAATATTGAGGCGAAACATTGAAGTGACCCCTACGAATAGGACGGTGAACACAATATGGCTCTTTTGGAGATATTGTCAAAGCTTCTTCACCAAAAATCATCTCCCTGTACTTGCGCTTAGGCTCACTTGTATCTTGAGAGTCGGTAACATCAGCAGCACCTCTAGTTGTGGTAGCCTCACTTCTATCTGCAGAATTTACTGCAAACAACGGTGTCCATAAGAAATATAAACATCGACAACCAGCATGTGTATGTTCAGGGAAATACCATAGAAAGCTAAACTAATCCTAAATACGTCAACCAAGCAAAGTTCACTGTTCACTATGTTCCGAGCGAGTAAAACAGGAACGGATACTAAAATTGAACGAGAATTAGAATGACACCTGGTGTGGCATTGGCAGGCGAACTATGCTCATCCTCATACACATTAGTCCAAGTAAAGACTTTTTCTTTCTTTGTCGTCCTTGGCTGATTGTATCCATCGAAACTCCCCATCTGCATATACTTTTTTATAAAATTTCATAACCACAACAAAAGCAAAGAATAATCAGTTCTCACTCATTCTTTACACTAACATTTAAGCAAATCAAAATCTTATCAAAGTTTTCAACTTACCTTACGAGATGCAGAACCAAAAGAAGAACTATCATCCAGGTAAGGTATCTTCAACAGCGATGCCGTCTTCAAGAAAAAGAAAACTCAACAGCAAGACGTAAGTGAACAGAGCAAGCAAACAAGCAAACAAAGTGAAACCAGACTTACCGTATTGTAAGCTTTCTCACGATCAACATGTTGATTCGTAGTGACCTGAGTGTTAAGCATCTAAAGATTTCACAAAGTTACATACACATCAAATCCATTGAAAAGGATGTAACAAAGAAACATTATAAACATCATTAACAAAAGAACCTGATCAAGAACATTTGGTTTGTTGAGTTGTGTGGTGTGTCTCGCAATACAATGAGGAACATTGAAAGGTATCTCTTGTTTAGCTAATCCTATTCTTACATTTGCAGATCCTAAATCAAAACCCAGAACAAAAAATTGAAGATTGATTGATTATACACAAGTTCTCTAGAGCTTAAGAAACTCGTTTCGTTGATAGGAATTGAAAATTCGAAGGAGGAAGAACCTGGGTTGATGACGACGAGATTTGATCCTCGCTCAGATACAAGCTGAGAAGGAACAACAGTCTTCAAGTAATCCTGTGAATTAGAAACAACCAAAGAAGAAGATTTTGCATTAAGAGATTTGGATTTGAAGTTTTCGAGGAAGAACAGTACAACACTAGTAAGAGGAAGAAGAAGATAACCATTTTTGACGGCGAAGGAAGAGTGATGAAAGTGATCGGATTCAATATATAAAATATCGGGGCATTTCTCAAAATTCTCCATTTTTTTGTACCAAATGTCAAAAGTTTTGTTTTTGTGAACAAAATAAAAACGATCTTTCTTTTGGGACCTTCAAAGTTTAGGAAATAACATGTTTGCCCCATTACTTTTACTTTGATACGACTTCGCCCTTAGATGTGATCTTTAAAACTTCAATCAAGAAGGTAAAAGAGAGACTCAAAGTTTCAACAAATCAAAACTCCAGATCCTCAAACTCAAATCATATCATGAGCTACTAATCTACGAATCATACTACAACGGAAAAGAAGAATCAAGAAGTGCTAATCAACGAGTTTGTCCGGGGAAAAAGTAAAAACCAATGGTGTTGTTGCTCGAGGCAAACGATAAGGAAAGTAATGGCGTTGGCACGGCACTAAGCGGCTTTAGTCTTAGGAGTTCTCTTCTTCAGACTTCTCTTTGGTGTTGAGTTCTTCATTCCTATAAAGAAAAGCAATGCTCCAAAGAGTGCAACACTCTGCAAATAGCGAAAACGAACCATTGTCCATTGTTAAGATCGAAAGGTTTAAGCTTTGCAACCTTATGCAAACATTATCTCCAATTTCTTGAGATTATGATAAATGGAAAAGAAAAGTTCAAGACAAACCTGCAAGAACTCTGTCAACAGAGGAGAGAAATGACGTTCTTGAGGTCCGTAGTTGTAGAAATCGTAGAGAATAGGACTAACAACCGCCAAGTAGAAAGCCTGAAAATAAAACAAATTGAGATTCTCGAGTGTCATACAATATTCGAACCTCTTATTTGTAAGCATGAGATGAAGAAGAAGAAGACGACTAACCAGAAGGTAGGCACCGAAGATGTTTCCAATAACAAAGAGTAAGCCTCCGACACCTTTCAGGGCAATAATAGTAACCACAACTTGTCTCACCTACATAATTCACTCTCCACGTCATTACAAAACGAAACATATCGAGAGAGCTAACGAGAAAACATCATAACCAGGTCGTTAATTACCTCTACACTAGGCAAAGCTACCCCTAATCTTGAAGACAGATGTGCCTTTGCAAGATCAAGCTTCGGAGCCAACTCTTTAGCCGCAGGACCACCGTCAACCCCGAAGTCGTTGAACCTATTTAAAGACGCGTAGTTCAAATTTAGTAATACAGTCCAATGAGGGAAAGAGCATTTAAATAGATTCATTAACATACGAAAACTACGAGGGGTGTCAACAAATGTTATGCTTGTCATCAATCTAGAGCTTATAGTACTTCTCTCTACAACACTATGAATTCGAATGACCAAATCAATACTCCATTTAAAGAATGAACAAAGATCCACACATCTCCATACACACATAATGAACACGCTCGAGCTAGAGAAAAAATCCAATTCTTTCTCAGCTCAAAATGCAGAACGAAGAGAGTACGATTCAATCAAAACAACATCATACATTGATTGAAAAACAAGATCAAACACAAAAAAAACTCAAACTTTAGTTAGTTTGCAGTAGTAAGAACATCAAAATCTAAACTTTTCAGAGTCATTTACAGTAAGAGATCAAGATCAAGACATAATACTCAAAAAGGAAAAGAACCCAACAAAAAAAGTCAAAAGTTATCAGATTTAGCTAAAGCATTCAATTTTACCCGAAACCCTAAATCAAAAGAGGATCTTCTCAATTCCAGATTATAGATCTAGAACACAAAAGCAAACTCCTTTCAATATAATTACCAAAATTCATCGACAAAACAAACCTAAAATCACAAATCAGAAGGAAAACGCGAGAAAACAGATCAAGAAGAAGAAGAAGAAGAAGAAGAAGAACTAACATTTGCCAAGCAGAGAGGATGAAGAGAGAAGCGAAGAGAACTCTTCCAAGGAAGGAGAAGAAACCCATCTCTCTATTCTTTTGTTCGTTTCTCTCTTCTGATTCAAGCTCTCTCGCTCTTGTAGATTTGTGCAACGAAGAGAGAGAGACAGAGAGAATCTACTTAGACGAAGACGAGAAGGCAAAGTTCGGTTCTTCTTGTTTGGTTCTTTTTTTATCATTAAAAAAAAAAACATTAACTCCCAACTAAAAACTGTACTTCACGATCTACTCTTTTTTTAAAAAAAATTAACACGGTTAGACAAAAGAACCACAATTTTAACTATAGCCAAATGCAGAATTCGAAAATGAAATGACAGTAAAAGTGAGTGCGACCAATAATCTATTTACTCCTCTCACATGTAACTATGTTATTAGCTGTTATCATCATCCAATCAAATTATAAAAGTTTATTCGAGAATTCATGATTTTTGTGCAAAAATCATTAAAGTTACTTTTTAATTTTGATGAAAATCATTTCTCGTATATTCTAATTCATAATATAAATATATTATAGTGTCAAAAGTATCAACAAAGGGGATGTAGCTCAGATGGTAGAGCGCTCGCTTAGCATGCGAGAGGTACGGGGATCGATACCCCGCATCTCCATTTTCAAACTTTTTCACTTTTTTTTTATTAGTCACACAAACAAACTTCTACTCTTATCTTCTTCTTCACTTCTTCTCCTCCTCCTTGTTCTTGCATCTGCAAAACACACAAAAGAAACTTGTAATCATGGCAGAAGAATCTGTAAAAACAGACAACTCCAACGACCTCACAGTTTCTGTCTTCACGAAAGCAGGAGTTAAAGGACTTGTCGATGCAAACATAACTCGGAGAGATCATCAATGGCGAAAACAGAGCTGCACCAAGAAACATCGTTTCAAAGATCAAAGATGCAGCAGAGAAATGGGGCTTTTTTCAGCTGATCAATCATGGAGTTCCTTTACGTGTTCTTGAAGATATCAAACAAGGAGTTAAAAGATTTAACGAGGAAGATATAGAGCTCAAGAAACTTTACTCTTCCACTGATTCCAATAAATTTGTTTACAGGAACTTTTATCATCCTTCTCCTGCGAATTGGAGAGACTCTTTCGTTTGTTACATTGCTCCTGATCCTCCAAATCCTGAAGAAATTCCACTAGTTTGTAGAGATGCTTTGGTCGAATACTCGAAGTATGTGATGGAGTTAGGAGATTTGCTCTTTCAACTTCTCTCAGAAGCTTTAGGTTTAGACTCTGAGGCCCTTAAGAGGTTGGATTGTCTTAAGGGTTTGTTTATGCTCTGCCATTACTCTCCAGCTTGTCCACAACCTGACCTAACTTTAGCCACAAGTAAACATACTGACAACTCTTTCCTCACGCTTCTTCTTCAAGAGCAAATCGGTGGTCTTCAAGTTCTTCATCAAGATTATTGGGTTGATGTTCCTCCTCTTCCCGGTGCTCTTGTCGTCAACATTGGTGATTTCTTGCAGGCAAAGCTCTGTTCTTTGAACTTAAAAAACTGAGCTTTTACCGATAAATTTTGAGACTTTTTGCTTTTCTCTGCAGCTGATAACGAACGATAAGTTCTTAAGCTTGGAACATAGGGTACGGGCGAACAGAAATGGACCGCGGATTTCAGTTGCCTACTTCTTTAGTTCGAGTCTGTTTCCAAACTCCACGGTTTATGGACCGATCAAAGAGCTTTTGTCCGATGAAAACCCTGCCAAATACAGAGAGATCACAATACCACAGTACACTGCAGGATACCTTGCAAGCGGCGACGATGGAAGATCATATTTATCCAGATACAGGATATGAACATAAGACTTGTGTCTGGCTTAAAAGGAAAACTAATCAGATATTTTGTGTGTACTTCTACATTTGAAGTTCCCTGAAACACTTTGAAAGAAGATGTTTTATTTATAAACTCCTCAGACAGCAATGTAGCTATACGCGGAAGCAACAAGCGTGTAGCAAATTGCGATAAGACATGACAATTTTCTTCCTTCAAACTACATGAGCTTCGTTCTTGAGCTTATCTATCAGTTCATCCACTGAAGAAACAATAACACCAGATTTCCTCTTTGGAGGCTCAGTGACTTCAACGATCTCTATATCGGATTTAATGTCTAATTTAAGATCCTCCACCGTCATTTTCTTTATCGGTTTCGATTTCGCCTTCATTATGTTGGGAAGTGTTGCATATCTTGGTTGGTTCAGCCTCAAATCAGTTCTGCATTTTAACATCAAAAGCTGTTTATTAAAAGAGATCATGAGATCAATCATGTAAGAAAGTGATATTGATTTAGAACTTACGTTATCACAGCGGGCAAGTCTACACTAAGAGTCTCAAGACCTCCATCCACTTCTCTATCCACGGTTGCAACATTCTTATCCTTATCCAACACAACCTACTTAATTACCAATGAGCAGAGAATACAAACAATCATAACTTCGAAAGCCGAAAGAAGAGCTACGAAAGAAACTCTACAACTTAACGAATGTATCTAAGTTACCTTCGAGGCAAAAGTTGCTTGTGGCCAACCAAGCAAAGCTGCAACCATTTGTCCTGTTTGATTACAATCATCATCTATCGCCTACAAAGGAAAACAAAAACATTCGAATACTATAAAACTAGATCCCAACATCATGAATAGTAACATTAAGCAACTTATAGATTTCGCGAAAAGTATTCAACAGATTGCTTCATGAATCAAAACATAATGTAAGTTCTTCTCTTTTTTATAAGCTATCAATGTTCATCATCCTAAACAATCCAGAGCTCTAACACAATCAAATGATGATTCAAATACGAAACTTTTTGGCATCAGAAACCTTAAAAACCCAAACTTTCTATGTGATTGATCGACAAAGTTAGAAGCTTTTTCTCACCTGTTTCCCGAGAAAGATCAATCCAGGATTCTCAGCTTCAGAGACACTCTTCAAGATCTTAGCAATACTCAAAGGAAGAAAATTGGAACCCGACTCCACATGGATTGCTCGATCCGCACCCATGGCTAGACCAGTACGAAGAGTGTCAACACACTGTGAAGGTCCAATACTAACGGCGATGACCTCTTTAGCGAACCCAGCTTCTTTGATTCGAAGAGCTTCTTCGAGAGCGATCTCACAGAATGGATTCATCGACATCTTCACATTCTGGGTATCTACACCTGTCTGATTCCAACAAATTCAGACAGTGATTCAACTGTTAGAGAGAAATATAGAGATAGGTACCTTATCGGGTTTGACCCGGATCTTGACGGCGTAGTCGACGACCCGTTTAACGGCGACGAGGATCTTCATTGTCCGGTGGTTGATTTCTTTACGGCAAATGGAGAGGAAGCAAAATCGGATCACTTTCGGACTTGTTAGTTTCTTTTTTTCGGTTTTGTAAACCAAATTATAATCGGTTTGGTTTTGGTTCGATTTTTTGGATTCGGTTTGGTTCGGTTATTAAAAAGTGACAAGTCAAGTGGGCTTTTAGATAAAAGAAAAAGTTAGTGGATAACTTTTGTAGACAAATTTTTAGCCCAGCCTGACCCAAATGGTGTTTATAATTATAGCCATGAGTGATTGAAATCAAATACTTTTTAAAGTAAAACTCATATTCTAGAACTCTAAAAGTTGGAGATTACACTAAGATTAATCGAACACTAATTTTGATATTATTTTGGTATTTTAATTGAAATTAATGTGATATATATATATAACTTGTTTTTAAACCAAAACAAACTAATTTAGATTAAACCAAATTTTTGTCTAATTTTAGTGGTCAATTTTAATTAAAAGCCTAATATGATAGATTAAGTAGTGATGGTGCCAAAAAAATCAGATTTAGACGAAACCTAATTACCACCGACTAGCGGATGCACGAGAGAATAATTTTTAGAACAAAAAACTATTCAAGATAATCTTTTTATCTTTTTTCTTGATAAGTATTCAAGATCATCAAAAATTCCAAAATTATGATTTTTTTAGAAGAGAAATTTTTTTTGTGTGTGTGTCTACATATTTATGCAACTAAATATAGTTTGAAGTAAAGTTTACTTTTTTCTTTATCAAGTTGAAAGATAGATTTATAAAAAGAAGAAAGTCCTACTTTTTTGTTTTTTTGTTAATAAAAAGAAGAAAGATGGAGAAGAATAAAGTTTTTGAAAAGTAGTATGGACAATAAAAGCTTAAAATAAAATCAAACAACAAAGAAAAAACCAAAAAGAAAATCAAGAGTAGGGTCTCTTCTTAAATCTGCCCATACCATAGCTTTCTTTCTTCTCGTTTACTTTTTGGATTCTCATGATCCTTGAGTTCACTTCCTTTGACCACTCTTCTCTACAAATTTTTAAATATTATAACTTGAAATCTTTGGATCTCACATGTATATGTATAAATTTGCTATGCAATCTACTAGTTTTATATCCAATAGTTTCATATGTTATAAGTAAGTAACAATATGATTTTGAGATAGTTTAGTGTATACTCTATGAATAATTTGAATTCAATATAAAAGAAAATTAATTGTTGATTTTTTTACATTAAGATGTAACATCTTGTTTTGAAAATTAATGTAACATAGAAGGGACTCTATTATAACAATGTTTACTCGTCACAACGCCCTCAGATTGATTTTCTTTTGCTGACGAGTTGGATGATTTCGCAATGTTTAA
This sequence comes from Anastatica hierochuntica, assembly GCA_900406275.1. NCBI lineage: Eukaryota > Viridiplantae > Streptophyta > Magnoliopsida > Brassicales > Brassicaceae > Anastatica > Anastatica hierochuntica. The sequence goes on along the minus strand of OVAN01000778.1, from coordinate 22,540 downwards.
AAGCTCGTTCTTATCTTTCAACATTTTCTATATTCCTCGATTTTGTCATTTTGTAGCCGATGGTCTTGCCAAAAAGACAAGATTAAGCGGTGATTTTTCGATCCATGTAAGCACTTTGGTACTTAATCGGTTTTCCCTAGCAAAAAGTTTGTTATCAGATTACTAAAATGAGTTTCGGCGGAAAAAAAAAATGTTCATATACTTCCATTGGCAATTGTTTTTGAAAGAAATATTTTTGAGTTATTCAAACTTGAAAAAAGTACAATAAACTTTGTCACATTACAAATCCACCAACTCTTTTGACTTCTAAAATCTAAACATACACATACATTTCTCTCCTACTTCACCGACCAAATAATTAAAAAAGATCCCTCTAAAATAATAATAATGAAACCAAAACAAAAAATGTAGAAAGAAACAAGAACAAACAAATAATACAAAGAAGAGCCATTAGGGTTCAAAATAAAGAGGCAATATTGAAGAACTTCTAGAACGTCTACTACTCCCAAAGGAGAAGAAAGATCTCTTCACTTTGTAACTACTAACATTGCCACTATTACTACTACTACATCCTCCTCCGTCTCCGGCCACCGGAGTTTCTTGGTTTTGTCGGAAAATCGCCTCTTGAACCGCTAAGTAAAGATGTCTATCCGCGGAAGAATCCATTGAGATTGATCTTCTAATAGGTTGAATACTACCAAAATGCTCATCTTTGCATCTTCTTATGTCGATACATTCGTCTCCCATACTCGTAACCTTGTGAAGCTTTCTTCCTTTCCCATGAAACCCGCCTCGGTCAAGCTTCCTTGGAGATGGACTAACCGGATTTTGAGGGTTTTCGGTTACTAGAGGACCCGAATATGACCTTTCTTGTTCCGCAAGTGACCTTTCTGGGCCACTAGTAGTCCTATTAACATCCCTTGTACCCAATTCTATAACCACAAACTCATTCTCACCTCTAACAACAACATTATCTGAATCCGAAACCGGATTCTCCAAGGAAGAACTCGGAGAAGAAACTTGCTCCGGAAGAAAACTTGCGTCGCAAGAAACCCTAGCTCTACACAAAGGGCAATTAGCATTGTATTGAAGCCAAACATCAATGCAATCAATGTGAAACAGATGCGAACAATTTGGAATAATCCTCAGCTTCTCTTCTTCTTGAAACTCATTTAAACAAACAGAGCATTCTTGAGATCTCTTCTCTTCATCTTCTTCTTCTTGTCTCTTCTTGAACTTAAAGATTGGGATTGCTCTTATGACAGATTCATCAAGACCGCGACTTCTAAGCTCCGGAGAGTAAACCATTAAAGGATCTTGATCGTTGCGTCGTCTTCTTGATAAAGGAAACTGTCGAAGGATGTCGATTCGATGCCAATTGAGACAACATTTGATCACAAAAACGTAATAGCTTACAAGCAAGAAAGCTGTTGCCAAGATTCCGATCACTGCTACGGCTAAGATCGGGAAGTTTGAGCTCGCACGGTGGTGGAAGATACGTGGTGGTGGCGGCGGAGGAAAGCTTAGATCCCGGAGGGGATTACGATGGTTTGATAGATCCATTAACTATATGAATACAAGCAAACTCATCTTCTCGATGGAGGAAGAGAAAGAGTATAAGGTTTTAAAGATCTTGAGAGTTTTATACTCAAAAGGGTTCTGTTTCTTGAATTTCTTGGTGAGGTTAATGGTGAAACAGAGGATGTTAGAGAGAGAGAGAGAGAGAGATGAAGTAAAATGCAGAGAGGTTCGATGAGATTTCTTGAAGCACTCTTTATAATTATATAAACATTTTCTTGATAGGTGTGACTCGTTTAGTGTAAGAGTTTTAGTATATGAAAAAAATAAAATTTATTTTCAAAAGATTGGTGGGAAAAGTGAAAACAATTTTTCTAATTTTTTTATACTAGTGGGAAGTTTTTTTAGTTAAGATAAAACTAGTAATTATATACTTCATTTGTTCTATTTTATAAGTTTTTTAAATTTTTTTGTTGTTCTATTTTATAAAAAATTTATAATATCTATAAAAAATTTTAATGTCGTTAATTCAATATTAACTGAAAAAATTATTTTTATTGATTGAATTATTTTTATTTTGATATAAATAATAATTTCTAATACAAAAAACAAGTTTCTTAAATTTTACACTTTTATCTCAAAAAACTTAAATAATGGAACAAAAAAAAGTTTATATTAGCATTATTTTGATAAAGGTTTGGTTTTGATAAAGATCTTACAACTAATTGATTCAATCTTCTTCTTTTTTTCTTATGTTAATTTGATTTGATCTTTAGATAGTGAAAGTTAGAAAATTATAATCATATAGTTAATGCGAAATGATGATGATGATATCGGCTTCGTTAAACGTACCAATTATCAATTATTCAAATATTAAAAATGTACTTTTTTTTTGGTCACGATTAAAAAATGTACTAATGATTATGATTAATGATCTAACCATGATTGTCGGTACTAATTTAATAATTGTTTAGTAGTAATAAGCTCCTTCATTGTAGAAGCTTTTCAATTTAATATGCTTTACACTAAGGATGATTGAAAATTTATAAAATAAATGGATTTGGAGCATAGATTAATAATTAGAAATGTTTAAAGATAAAAAGTTTAGTATGACTTTTATAACACGTTCATTTCTTATAGTCAACAAAGACTTATTTGTTAATTAATTTATAATTCAATAAAAGAAGAAGAAAAACACAAAAAGTAAACTTTGGGCACATGCATTCACCATACGTTATGTACACACAATAGCATATGATACTTTTATACATACTATATATAAGCTATTCATTTTATTTCATATTGATGGTTTTAGTTAAGTAAATTACAATAGTTGCTTCATGTAAAATTTGCTGAAAGTTAATAAAATCATAATTTAGAGAAATTTGAATAAAAGAACTTCTTGAACAAGTGTAATTTTTGTTGATTTCTGATATCTCAGTTATTTTTCATATAAATCGTGGATGAGTTCATCTTTTATTACCAACAAAACGTATATTCTTTTCGTATGATTTTGATTGTAGAAATCAATTTTTATCATGATTATATAACAAAACTCTTGTTTTGAGTTATTTCTTTGTCCATGTTTTTTTATGACTCGGAGAATTATCTTTTTAACATGTCGGCATGTGGTTCTAGATTTCAGTTCGTCCAATCGCCGGTTTTAATTTTAAAGTTCGATTTTTCTAATCGTTGTTTCCATCGTTCATGTTTTCAATAAATAAAAATGAAAAAACATAACAAAACTCTTAAATTATAATATACTATTTTCTAATCGAATGTCCAATCAATATTAGTTTAAAATGTCTTATAAAGATATTGGAAAATAATACAAAATTTCTTAACATTGGATTCTATAACTTTTAAAGTAAAAACAACAAGAAAATACTTTTTTAGATTTTATTAATGCAATGATGCAGCATTATGAAAATACTCAAGTAACTTTCATAGTGGGGAGACCACAAAATGTCTAAATCTTATAATGGGAAGGAAAAAAAACCCAAAGAAAAATCAAAATCTACCACAAGAATCCAAAATTTTATTTTCTTTTTAAAATTTCCACTTTATTTTCTATTTATTTACCTGAAAAAAGCAACAAACAATGTAAAAGAATATGGACCGACACTGTTTCTTAGTCGATCTTCTCTTTATGTTGACGATTTTGGCACAAAACAATGTCGCGTTCGTGTAATTAAATAGTTCTTATCTTTTTGCAATAATAATTTTATATAGTTCTACTAATAAATAAAATTATTGCCATTACCCTCTACATTAAAAATGAAATATTCAGAAACTTTAAAGCTTATTGTAAAAAAAAAGATTATATATATTAAACTATTGCTTATATGACTTGGCATTGGAATCTTGGGTTTCATTCGTTTCGCACTAGTCAAGGATTGTCGAAATGTATATCATTGTTTATTCTTATATGTGAAGTTTGGATTGATGGACGTAAAAACTAAGTCACATTGTTCCTTTTTACCCACACGGATATGGGTTACTGTTTTCGGCCCATTTGAATACCCAGTGAGGGAGTCTATCCGTAGGCTAGCTTCACACCCAAGGGATTAGGTCTAGTTCATCATTGACATGGGTTTAACCTTTTTTTTAACAAAAAAAAAATACAAGCAAACTAACATAACAAAAGCGGTTTGAAAATCCTCAAACATTATAATTAGATATACTGTATAAAAGATTGAAACGCAAGAGAGTCAGAGAAGACGAAGTATCAAGAACGAGAAGCATTAAGTCGGAACAAACAATCGTAAATTTTGTTTTGGTTGGAAAAAGAACTCTTTATATTGTTTCAAAGATGAAAAGTCACAAGCCAAACGGTTATTTTTATATTGTTTCACAAAAGAAACCACAAGAAACCCGGATTTGACCAATCCTGAAAGACGATGAGTGACCTTATAAAAGCCAGAGATTTATTCAAATTGAATTAAATTGCTCTCACAAAAAAGGAGAAAAAATGGATCAAAAATTTAATCTACTAGAAAACTATGAATTAGATTCACATATTAAAAAATAATATGTTTCTTCCCTACATAAATTTTTAAAAACTGTGATCAACAGTCTTTTGCATGACTTCTCCACACGGTCAAAGAGATAGACAGAAGAAGCTTCTCCAATTAGTAGGATAATAATTCTTTTTTTTTTTTTTTAATCTTTTTCGACTATTTTTAAACAAGACAAGGATAATAAATTTCTGCAAACTTACTGTCAGTTGGTGAGAACATAATAAATTACTTACACTAGCTTAAATCTTATGAACATTAAAATTGAATTATAAAGTATGATTAAGATCTAGTTAATACTCAATATATGTTTGTCAGTGTTTATATTATAGGATTTGTTTGTTTATCTAATCACCTATTCACAATCACCTAATTCTTACAATGCAAATGCAACTTAATTTTGAGACTTGTCTCTTTCAAAAAACATTTTGGTTGTTACAACGGAAAATGTCTGATATCCGAATGTTTAAGAAGATTTTGAGTACTATATAAGTGATATGGACCAATCTATTCATTAGTAATTGGTTTTAGGTTGTAAACTCATAAAACTTAACATCGTATCAGAGCCACCCCACATTATGTTTTATTAATCTTGGTTCGGAAAGTGGCTCTGCCATACCACTAATTTATGACAAGATTGAAAGTTCATTTCCGTCAAAATAACTAGAAATAAACATTATCCCAGATGGAGTGATAGACGGATGATAGATTATGTCGAGATTAAAAGCTAAAAGAAGCTATTGAAGAAAATATCTCACATCGAAAATTTAGAAAAGGGACTTAAATAAAATGGATCAGTCCACTTATTTTCCATTAGTTTTGAGTTAAAATCCGATGAAACCAAAAGTTATTGAATATATACTTAAGAAAGTTTTAACTTTTTCTTTTTGTTCACAGAAAAGTTCTAGTAACTTCTAACTAATAGTAGCTTTCTAAGAACCTTTGATAGTGTTTATGGCCAAGGCTTTTCCCTAGTAGGTTTTCGTAAGGCTCATCTTGATACTATTCGTGTGGCCTTTTCTAATGGGCCGAAAGAGAATGACTCGAAATGTAGAATAAGTTGGAGACTAACACTTAACAATTGGGACAATACTTGAGGGACCAGTTGTGTCGGCTTATAAATTTTGGTAGATTCTTTAAAGAAAAATTTGGTTCGTGAATGAAGGCTGCAAAAGAATCGTAGTCTATGTTTGTGACCCCAAACTCAAGATGGCACTTAGTCACACTCATCAAAAAGAGATTCTTATTCTTTTTCATCATTCTCATCCACTACATTATGTTTCATTCATTCATTCATTTATTTAGTTAATTATCTTGCACTAATAATTAAGGGTGAACATAATAACCCAAATCGAAGAATCGAAAAACCGAAAAAGAATATAACTGAAATCGAACAAAAATTAAAAAATAACTGAATGGTTCCAATTTTTGGTAATCGAAAAAAATCGGAACCGAACAAGTAACCGAAAACCAAAAATATCTAAAAATACTTTAAAATATCCAGAAATACCCGAGATTATACTAAAAAATATTCGAAAATACCTAAAAATAACTAAAAAATTCAACAATATCCTAACACTAATACCCGAATGATTACTTAACTCAAACGGAACTGAAACTTAACCTAACCGGATCCGAACCGAATAGTTCCAATTTTTGAGAAACGAAAACCAAAAAAACTGAACCGAATAAAACCGAATAACTGAACGTCCACGCCTACTAATATTTTATAAAGAAATAAAGGCTGCAAAAGAATTGCAATCTTCTATGTTAAATTTCCTTTTCTATTATTATTATCTTTTGTTTCTTTTGGTTTTGTAGATTCATCTCCCCTTATGATGCACGAGAAACAGCATGTTGTCCTTTCGTTATAAAGTTATACGATCAAATATAATTCGCAAGCAAAACTACTACTATTAACTTTAATTAAGTTGTGTCATATTCATCAAATTATATTATGCTTCAACTTCACTCCTATTTATACTAAAATATCATCAAAACTACTACTATTGATTTTACTACACGTTTGGATATTAGTCAAACGAAAATTTTCAATCACAAAACAAGTTTATAATCATTGTAGATTGGTTTCTTAAGATACAAGAGAAAGGAAGTCGTAAGTTTTGGCTTTCTTCGACTAGACAAAACCAAAGAAACATGTTGCCTACGTACGGACATGACATCCTAATTTTTGATGCCAAACAAGCTTAGATTATAAAGTTCGAATAATAAAAGTATAAAAACTCATTTATACGAAAATAATAATTCATATTCAATGAAAAACTTGGAACATTAACCTTTTGCTTAGTCAAAACACGTGCGCACAATCAAAGTCATAAACATTCTCTAACGTTGCCCGTGAGCCCACCACGACTTATACATAAATACACACTTTTTTGGTAAGAAAATTCATTTGTGACATTACCAAAATAATCCATATATATGGTATATGCAAAATATGCATTTGCATAAAACATTCCACAAATTTTCAAAAACATAGTTGAAATTTTAGTGAAATGACATGCTCATTATATTCATATTAATCCAGGGTCGGTCTAACAAGAGTAGTGACCTTAATCGAAAATTATATATCAGTGACCGTTTGCTAAATATATTATTTGAAATTTCAAGAATATCAATTGCATGTACATTTTAAAAAATGCTAAACGTTTCTAAATAATATCTCTTTAGTGAATTGAATTTTGGTGGTCCTATATATATAACTACTATCATAAGAATTTTTTTTATGGCTCTAAAATTGTTTTCAAAATGTCGGTGACCCTAATTGGTCGCTTATCTGCCTTATGCTCAAGGCCGACCTGTATATAACTTAAAAAAAAAGAAGAAATTTCAATTGCACAAGGAAAAATTTAATCTCTATATGGACTTGTATTCTTACATTATATATATACGTGTCCACGGTCGAATATTAGGTTTTAATTAGGACCCACAAATTTTTTTCTATATATAAATTTCTCATATCTCGTCAAACACATGCAATAGAAGAAAAACATAAACACGTATGTGAAACAACACAAGCTCAAGAACAATCCTTCTCCATTGCTCAACTTAATATTCTTAAGCCTATACACATACATATGGACCAAGGAGGTCGTGGTGGCGGCGGAGCGGAGCAAGGGAAGTACCGAGGAGTTAGGAGACGGCCTTGGGGAAAATATGCGGCAGAGATACGTGATTCTAGGAAGCATGGTGAACGGATTTGGCTTGGAACATTCGATACCGCGGAAGAAGCGGCTAGAGCTTATGACCAAGCGGCTTTTTCCATGAGAGGTCAAGCCGCGATTTTGAACTTCCCTCATGAGTATAACATGGGGAGTGGTGGCTCTTCCTCGACGACAATGGCTGGATCTTCCTCCTCCTCCTCCGTGGCCGCGACTTCTTCTTCTTCTAGGCAAGTCTTTGAATTTGAGTATTTGGATGATAGTGTTTTGGAGGAGCTTCTTGACCATGGAGAGAGTCCTAAAAAGGGCAAGAAGAAGTGATGATGAGTAAAATATAATTCGTTATCATTTCTAATGTTAGCCGCAACGTTTAATAAACAGTTAGTATATTGTATTTGGAAATAAACCATATGATCATGATTCAATATTTTGATTTTTGAGATCGACCGATTATTGTATTGATTAGGGAAAATAATATTCTATGAGATGAAAAAATGAAATTATATGAGAGCATCTTTTCATGCTTGTTTTGTATCTAAACAATATGACCTATCTACAAGCTAGACTACAACCAAAGATGAGTAAAAACGTATTGAGTTTGAATGTGGAAACTTTTTAGTTTTGGGAAGCAACGACATCTTAAACATCTTAGGGAAGAAAATTCATTAATCAGCCCTATTAGAAATAGTTTGTAATAGTGGAGAAAATGTAGTATTTCAAGGTTTTTCATTTTCTTTTGCCAAATTAATTTCTAATGGCCTAATTTTTGATGTTATTATTTTTTTTAACATTAATCGAACCGAAAGAAAGACATCATTTCTATTTTAATATAACTACAACGAACAGTTCTATATACAACACTCTGAAATCTTCCGAAACTTGCATCTGAAAATCTGCAAAAATTGTATTCTCTTATATACGATTCCATTTTTAGTGTAAAAATCTTTAAACTCTTGACCATTAGATCAAGAAGCTTCCACTTTTAGATGTTGTTTAAGCTCCAAAATTTTCAAAGTAGACTATTTCTAATAATACATTATATATTTTGATCATTCTATTAGTTAGTCATCAAGTTTATTCACTTGCCACTAGGTTTATCTTTGGAATTTATCTTCCTTTTATTTTGTGTTTGTTCATGATCATTTATGTTATCTAACAGTCGATTATAAATCATAATATTTTATCATTCAGTTATCAAAATGTTCTATCTTCCAATAAAATAAGTTTCCTAGTAATATTTTATTTCTAACAAATGTTTATGTAAAAATATTTGTTTCCCTTTGCGTTTTCTATTACATTTTAAAACTTTTAATTCCTTTTTTGTTTTTTTTTTCTTTAAATGTATTGCCTCAATTTCTCAACTAAATATTTAACATTCCCTAACTTTTCCTTTTCAGGTTCCTTTGCACACATACTAAAAAATCTCATATAAAGTTATTTATGACAATTACTTATTTAAAAATTATATTTATTTTGAAAACCACTGTTAACTATATATATAGTTTTTCTGGTAAATTTTGTCAAAAAACTTATAAATTAAAAAGCCCATTTTCATAATTTAATTATTCCACAACTCATAGTCTTTCAAATTATTATAATTGTACTATATATCATAGAATAAGAAAACAATATCTTCTGACAAAAAAAGGAAAACATATCTAAATTTTATTAGAAAAGCTGTCTGAAATAGTTAATGCTAAGCATGTTTAGAGCACATGATTACCAAAAAAATGTTTAGTACACATTCGATAATCAATACATAAAGACTTAGTAAATGAATAATTATAAAAAATGTGCATTTTATTAGAGAAAAATACTCCACGTCTCCTACATGCTTCAAACGCTAATTAGGTCAAATATGTATTTGTGTATAAATATATATATATATATATATATATATATATATATATGCAGCCTATTGTCTTTCTTCATCGACAAAAAAACAGAGCACGTCTCTTCTACATTTCTTAAGTCAAACCCTAACCTCCAAAGAACCGATCTTTATCACTTCAATGGCTTCCTCTGCTGCGATTCTTCTCGGCCCACCTTCCGTCGTCGCCGCCGTGGCCGAGAAACCAGTTGTAATGAGTTCACCGGAAACCTCTGTTTCTGAAGATGACAGTTTGATTCCGAAGACTGCTAGTTTAAACCTCGGTGATAAACCGCCGATGGGTCTGACGGAGAATTTCTCGCCGACGTTTCTCTCCTCCGGGAACCCATGTTTAGATTTCTTCTTTCACGTTGTTCCTGATACGTCGCCGGATGATCTGATCCAGCGTCTGGTGGTTTCTTGGTCTCATGACCCGTTGACTACTCTGAAGCTTGTTTGTAATCTCCGTGGAGTTAGAGGCACTGGGAAGTCCGATAAAGAAGGGTTTTACACCGCCGCGTATTGGCTTTATCAGAATCATCCCAAAACCCTAGCTTTGAACCTCCCTGCTCTTGTCGATTTTGGGTATTTGAAAGATTTGCCGGAGATTCTGTATCGGATCCTTGAAGGTCAGGTGATGGAGAGAGGGAAGGAACGAGCGTGGAGGAAGAGGACCCAGAGGGGTTTCAAGCGGAAGAGCAAGAAAAGTTCAGAGCTTTCCGGCGAATTAGGTGATCGGATTCTGGAAAACGCGGCGGAGATTGGTGGGTCTGTGGATAAAGTCACGGCGAGGGCTTTACGGAAACAGAGAGAGTTCGAGAAGGCGAAGAGAGCTTTAGAGAGGTATAACTCTGATGCTAATTACAGATTACTCTTTGATAGGATTGCAGATTTGTTTGCTGATTTGTTGAAATCGGATTTGAAGTATTTGAATTCGAATGAGTTGAATAAGATTGGTTTAGCTTCGAAATGGTGTCCTTCTGTTGATTCTTCGTATGATAAGACTACTTTGATATGTGAGGCAATAGCTAGAAGGATTTTCCCTAGAGAGGAATTCGATAATGGGATCGAAGAAGCGCATTATGCGTATAGGATTAGAGATAGGCTAAGGAAACAAGTTCTTGTGCCGTTGCATAAAGCTCTCGAATTGCCCGAGGTGTCTATGAGTGCAAAGGAATGGAACTCGTTGAAATACAATAGAGTTGCCTCTGTGGCTATGAAGAATTACAAGAAGCTCTTTTTGGAACATGATGCCGAGAGGTTTGGGGAGTTTTTGGGGGATGTGAAGTCCGGGAAGGCGAAGATTGCAGCTGGTGCGTTGCTTCCTCATGAGATAATCAAACAGTTGGAGGAGGATGATGGTGGGAGCGATGTTGCAGAGCTTCAATGGGCGAGAATGGTGGATGATCTTGCTAAGAAAGGGAAGCTTAAGAACTCATTGGCGGTTTGTGATGTGTCTGGAAGTATGTCAGGTACACCTATGGAGGTTTGCGTGGCGCTTGGTTTACTGGTTTCAGAACTAAACGAAGAGCCGTGGAAAGGGAAAGTTATCACCTTTAGCGAAGATCCGCAGCTTCATTTAGTCACGGGATCGAGTCTGATGGAAAAGACTGAGTTTGTGAGGCTAATGGACTGGGGAATGAACACGGATTTCCAGAAGGTGTTTGATAGGATTCTAGATGTTGCAGTCGAGAATAGCTTAACGGATGATCAGATGATCAAGCGGGTGTTTGTGTTCAGCGACATGGAGTTCGACTGTGCAGTAAGGGAGGTGGTGATGGATTTCAGTCTGAGCGCAGAGGAACGGTTGAAGTCCACGAAGGAACGGGCCAGAGAGCAGTGGGAAACAGATTACGAGGTAATCCAGAGGAAATACAAGGAGAAAGGTTTCAAGAGTGTCCCGGAAATAGTGTTTTGGAACCTAAGGGACTCGTCGGCTACACCCGTGGTGGCTACCCAGAAAGGAGTTGCAATGGTCAGCGGGTTTTCGAAGAATCTACTGACTCTGTTTCTTGAAGAAGGTGGGATTGTGACTCCTGAAGATGTCATGTGGTTAGCCATTAAAGGTGAAGAGTATAAGAAGCTTACTGTTTATGATTGATTCACAACATTCGCAAGCTTTTTGTGCTTAAACATTACTACCATATTTTCGGTTTCTTTGAGAGTTTAAACCGCGAAAAGCAGTTGTTTCATCTTGTGTTTTTTGATTGTGTAATGGTTGTCTAAATGGAATTGAATCTTTGTTTATTTCTTGCTCTTAGTACTCAAAATCTTATTAGATACTAGTAAGAAAATGAAATGATCTAGAAGTCATAAGAAAGAAGCATCACTCTTTGTTTCCTCCTAACTTTGGAATCTTTCTTCTCTTCACTTTTGGTTCTAATGGAAACTAATATTCTCTCTTTCTCCTTATTCCTATGGTGTCCTCTCACATCCGGTCGTTTCATAAACGAATAAGTTCTTGTTTATAACCACAATTTGCTTGATGTGATTGTCACCAAAACATGGTTTTGAGAAGTAAAGAAACCTTGATGCTATCAAGGAGAAAGAAACGTTTTCGATACTCTACTTACCCGCGGATAGATCTTGAATCCGAAGCACGATGTACCGGGTTAAATTCATGCCTCTCAAACAAATGCACACGAAGAAAATGTTGTATAAATTAGCAAAAGCATATAGTTGTTAGTTTGTTACATTATGTAGTTGAAGATAGAAGAACAATGTGAGTGTAAGGCTTTTAAGGCAATGAGCTTTAGCTAAAAGGAAGAGAAGAATATATTCTTCAACTCTGCTTTTATAAAAGTCTTTTCTTCAAAATTTGACAATCACCATTCCTTTTTTTCTCAAAGATCAAGAAGCATAAAAGAACATAAAGCTCTAAACTTTAAATCTTATTATATAAAACACCTTTGTGTTTGATTATAAATCTTCTTGGTTTTGTTGTTCTGTCTCATTGTGTTTTTGCTCTGTTTCTTGAGGTATTGTTAATGGATGCTAATGTTTTGAACTCAGTGATCAATAGGTTGCTTGAAGCTAGAGAGAAACCAGGAAAGATTGTTCAACTGTCTGAAACAGAGATCAAACAACTCTGTTTTGTCTCTAGAGATGTCTTCTTGAGACAACCAAATCTCTTGGAACTTGAAGCTCCTGTCAAAATCTGTGGTACTCTTCTCTCTTTCTCTTTGTTTCTCTCTGTCTTCTTCTCTGTGATTTGTCTTCTTATGGTTTCAATAAAAACAGGGGACATTCATGGACAATACTCTGATCTCTTGAGACTATTTGAGTATGGAGGTTATCCTCCTCGCTCAAACTACTTGTTCCTTGGAGATTATGTTGATCGCGGGAAACAGAGCATCGAAACAATTTGTCTTTTACTTGCTTATAAGATCAAATTCCCTGAAAACTTCTTCCTTCTTAGAGGAAACCATGAATGTGCATCAATCAACCGAATCTACGGCTTCTATGATGAGTGTAAACGCCGTTTTAGTATCAAGATTTGGCGAATTTTCACCGATTGTTTCAACTGTCTCCCCGTGGCTGCGCTTATCGATGATAGGATTCTCTGTATGCACGGTGGGATCTCCCCGGAGTTGCATAGCTTAAGACAGATTAGAGATATTCGTCGCCCTACCGATATTCCTGACCGCGGTTTACTCTGTGATCTCTTATGGTCTGATCCTGATAAAGCGATTCGAGGTTGGGGGCCTAATGATCGCGGAGTTTCCTACACGTTTGGATCAGATACAGTTTCAGAGTTTCTCAAAAGACTTGATCTTGACCTAATCTGTAGAGCTCACCAGGTTTGTTTGTTTGTTAGTTAGTTGTTCCTTGCTCCCCAAGTAACCGTTTGAGTGAGTTAACTTTTGACGCAAGAAACCGTTTTTTTCATAGGTGGTTGAAGATGGGTTTGAGTTCTTTGCGAATAAGCAGCTTGTGACGATATTCTCTGCGCCGAATTACTGCGGAGAATTCGATAATGCGGGCGCGATGATGAGTGTGGACGATGATTTAACTTGCTCTTTTCAGATCTTAAAACCTAATGACAAGAAATCAAAGTTCAGTTTTGGAACTAGAAGTGGTGCTAAAACTAACTTCCCTTATCCTAAAGTCAAGGTATTTGATATTTAATCACAAAATTTAGTTAGTGTAAGTTAAAAATGAACATTTTAATTCGGTTTTATGAGTTTAACCACTAGATCGACTTTGGGCATAGCAAAATGAAACATTGACTTCGAACCCCAAAAATTTTTAAGTTAATATGTAAATATAGATTGATTGATCCCCAAACCGAGAAAAAAATTTACGTTTAAGGAGTTTGGCCCCAACGCCGTAAAAGTTTATAGCCCCAAATCACAAAACCGGACTTATATACCACCTTTGACTATAGTCATATATGCATTTGTTGATGTTATGTTACATGGTAAGCTTTGAAATCTCTAACCATTTTGATTGAAATATATGTTTTTTATTTACAGTCGATTCTGAGTTCGAAAGTATACAACTGATGATGTGAGAATTTGATGACTTGTTACGACTTCTAAAGCATACAAAAGTTTCATAATCGAAGAAGCAGTGAGAAAGAGTTTTTTTTTTTAATATAATTTCGGATTTTAGGAAGCTTCTTGTTTTCTTTTTTTCATATCATGTTGTGTTTGGTTTGATGTCATTTTGGTTTGTAATTGTTGGTGTAATAATCTCAATAATAAAACATGTTTTTCTTTAGACCAAAAAGTTATTATTTGAGCAGAACACCGTGACCTAATGGTAAGGTTGGACTTGTCCATTTAAATACACTGTGAAGGAGTCTATCCGTAGGTTGGCTTCACACCCGGAGGTTAGGTCTAGTTCGTCATCGACCTGAGTTTAACATTTTTTTTTATCAAAAAAAAGTTATTATTTGAAATTGCTTTTTTAATTTCGGTTTGAATCTTTTTTATCAAGAAGGCTAATTGTTAAGAGATAATTAGAACGTGATGTTAAAAAAGAAGCGATAGTTTCTACAAAAAAATATATAAAGAAAGTGTTATTTCACCAAATTATCTAACTAAAATGATCATGTAGCCTTTTTATTTATTTCTTTTTGTTGTGCAAATAGGATTATGTAACCTAATTTCTCAAAATTATATGGTACGGTTGGTACTTGGTACGTACTATATACTAAGCAATAGTTTTGTTTTTCCTGTCTTTCTCGAAAAAGTTGACATTTTATCAAAATGTTGCCAATATAAAAGTTCTTTTTTCAAAAAAAAAAACAATGATCTGCAAAACTATAACTATGATCAAATGAAAAAGCTCTACACTAAACCAAATTAAAAAAAAAAATCAATTACCTTTAAAAGCTTTTTTAGATAGCCAAGTATTAGTTTTAGACTTTTAGATGATATAGTGATTTAACAAAATCATCGATGAATAGCCCATAATTTATTGATAAACTAACCAAAGATATATGATTCATCAAGTAATTAAATACTCAATGTATCTTCATTTATATACAAAAAAATATTTATAATAAGACAAATTATATACAAGCATTTTTCACAAATTAGGACAATAGAAATATAAAATGTTTTACTCGAATTTATCAACAAAAAAAAAAGTTTTAGTCAAGCAAGAAATTATACATCGCAACGAGCGAGGCTCGTGGTCTAGTGGCCGAGCGCTCAACTCACCAAATCGGGGTCGAGGGTTCGAACCCCCGGTAACGCACTTGTGTGCGTATGCCCCGTATGCAGGGTTATAGACTACCGGATCGGTCCGTTGTGGAGTATAATTCTCGGGAATAGAGTTGAGCTATCGGGTCAGTCCGTTGTGATCCGAAATCACCGATGAAAAAAAAAACGACGCAACAATAGGCGACTAGTTGACTTTCCAACACTTAAATTTATTTATTTTTTGTCGTCTTTCAAAACTTAAATTAGGATAAGGGTTGCCTTGTTGCATCTTACTATTAATTTCAGACTATTTTAATTGATTTATTAGGACTATAACCAAGACTCAATAAAAATCTCAAGTACTCTATTATATAAAACTAAAATATTGTTATCAATAAAAATAATACGTTCACATACCCATGTGGCATTCACACTACTGGTTAAAGTATTTAGTAAAATATTTAGCTAATTTATTTAAGAAAAGTTAAATTTCAATCTACATAAGTAATATGATCTTCATCAAAAAGAAAAAAAAAGATATAAGTTAGATTAGATTATGATTCACAACAGCAACTAGAGTTATAAATTGTTGGTGTTAATTAGCTGGTTTAAGATCCTTAATTGTAAGATTAAATATAACTTTAGTGGATCATTATTGTCACATTCATTTTGCTTGCAGTTTAGAGATGTTTAACTGCTGGAATTAGCTGTTGGTTGACATAATTGTATTTTTAATTACTAAGTACATAGTTATTGTATTATTTTATGCCAAATCTTTGAATTACGTCCATTGACATATCAACACACACACACATATTAGATAATATAATATGAACATACATAGTTGAAATTTGTGACCCTCTTGTTACAGTATAATAGTATGTAAAGTCAAGAAACCACGTTGATATATCTCTTGGGGAATTAATGGAGAGTTTTTGTTATACAATTAAGCCATTATTTAATCGTAACTTTCTAAGAACATTTTTTTAGGTCAGAGTTAAAAATATTGAGGAAGCTCCTTTGATCTAGTAGTTGATCAAGGGTTAATGCTTCTACACCAGGAGATCAGAGATCGATTTACTGCAATTTATTGCAGATTAATAGAGGCAGACTTATATGAAATATTCAGCGTGGTGCAAACGAGGACAATTCGTCTTGGTGATGAGAAGCCATCAGATGAAACGGAAATATTTGTGCAATGAAGTGTTGTCTTTGTGTTTGTTTCTCAAAATTTATAATAGCAATAGTAATAATTTAGACGGTCAAAAAAAAAACTAAAAACATTTACTTATTTTTGCATTTTTTGGCTGACTATTCTTCTAGGCATAAAACTAATAAATTTTCAGTTGCATGTAGGGAAAATGATATCTAGAACGAAAGTCTCAAATTCGTAATATATATATAACTTTAAGTTTAATGTATTGACTTTTACCAAAAAAAAGTTTAATGTACTTACATACTAATGTTGCAAGAGGCTTAATGTGAAATGCATTTCTTTTTCTTATATTATACAAGATATTTTTTTTACAAAAATCCAATAAAAATTCATTTCCACATTTTTTTTTTGTTTTTTTGATAAATACCTTTATTTTTTTTATAAATAATTGTAATGGTTTTGTTACAACGGTATAAGATGGACATTGCAATATTGCATCACTCAACCATCTCCTCTCAGAAAAATACAAATATATTCAAAGGCTCAAAGCAAAACAAGATTTTTTTATATGAATGTATCACAAAATTCAAAAAAATGATGGAAGCGAAAGGAATCATGCAAGTGGTTTCATTATCATTACGTATTATTGAGGTTCTTTTTATAATACAATTTATGATACACAAACAAGATGAGAGAGTATATGCTCATTTAGATTCCAGTGTATACTACATACGTTGACTTTGAGATATATCATTTGGTCTATATATATGTAAGCACACACATTTTCTAACTTTGAGATTAACTTAATTAGTCTTTAAACGTCAAAAGTTTTACATATAACTTTCTTCGGTCGTTTCTTGAACTCCAACAACCAAAAAGCCTCATCATAAAGTCTAAAGGTTAGTTAACTTATTTAACTAGTACTCTTGTGGATCTTTTTGGTTTTGTCTTTTCTTTTTTTGTTACACCGACTTATTTTGCGCGATAAATAGTTTCTGTAAGCCCATATTTAGAGTTGGTCATGAGATTTGTAGGGTTATAAATTTTTATAGAGAAGCCGAATCTTTTACGTATAATTTTTTTTTCGATTTGGACCATTCGATATGTGTATATTAACTGATATGCCTCAAGGCCGAATCTTTTACGTATAATATTTTTTTTCAGTTTGGACTATTCGATATATGTATATTAACTGATATGCCTTAAGGCCGGCTCTGCCCATGTTATTAGCAAAACGAATATAAAGTTCTGATAATTGGTTATTGTCTTTGTAGAGATAGGTCAATGGCTGATAATCAACAGTTAGGAGTGCTTAAGGCACTTGATGTGGCCAAAACACAACTTTACCATTTCACGGCGATTGTTATTGCCGGAATGGGTTTCTTTACCGATGCCTACGATCTTTTCTGTATATCATTGGTCACAAAGCTCCTTGGCCGCATATATTACCACAAGGACGGCGCAGAAAAGCCGGGAACACTCCCACCAGAAGTAGCATCCGCGGTCAACGGTGTTGCCCTTTGTGGAACGCTAATGGGTCAGCTCTTTTTCGGGTGGCTTGGAGACAAACTTGGCCGGAAAAAAGTGTATGGAATCACTTTGATCATGATGGTTGGTTGCTCCGTCGCGTCCGGTCTCTCCTTTGGGAATAGTCCGAAAGGTGTCATGACCACTCTTTGCTTCTTCAGGTACTTAAAATCAAATTACTATTCTGTTTATTATAACAAGAAAATAATTTTGGAGTCTTTACAATGACATATATATTTTCCATCCGATTTTAGATATTTTGTTTTCATTTTACGAATCAAATTTTTTTAATTGAATTGAAGTTTATTTTTTTCAAATGAATTGAAGTAAATAAAGAGAATTCAAATGAGTTTTTTTTTAAAAAAAAAACTATACTATATGATAAGTTTATAATAATGAACATCACACTAAATTATTATGTGAAATACTTTATAAAGAGTTAAATTAGAAGGAAAAAAATATAATAATTGTATGTGAAGACAATTAATGACTTTTGATGTGCAAAACACTAGTAATCATTTGTTTATTTGATTCTAAATGTTGTATTTTTTTGGCAACTTTGTAAAAATAGGTTTTGGCTTGGAGTTGGTATAGGTGGTGACTACCCACTTTCAGCTACGATCATGTCAGAATATGCAAACAAGAAGACTCGTGGTGGGTTCATCGCAGCCGTGTTCGCTATGCAAGGGTTCGGAATCTTGGCTGGAGGTATCGTTGCACTAATTTTGTCCAGCATTTTCGACCACCAGTTCCCATCACCGATCTATAGCGTAGACCCGGAAGGCTCAACGGTACCTCAAGCTGATTATTTATGGCGTATCATCCTAATGGTGGGTGCTATCCCCGCGGCTATGACCTATTATTGGCGTATGAAAATGCCTGAAACCGCTCGTTACACCGCTTTAGTCGCAAGAAACCTCAAACAAGCCACACAAGATATGTCTAAAGTCTTGCAAGTCGATCTTGAAGCCGATGAAGGAATTAGTGAAAAGATTGTTAGTGATCCTAACCAGAACTATGGGTTGTTCTCTAAGCAATTCCTTAAACGCCATGGACTTCCTCTCCTTGGAACTACTTCCACTTGGTTTTTGCTTGACATCGCATTTTACAGTCAAAACTTGTTTCAAAAAGATATATTTTCCGCGATTGGATGGATCCCAAAGGCGAATACGATGAATGCCATCCACGAGGTTTACAAGATCGGTAGGGCTCAAACCCTCATCGCGCTTTGTAGTACTGTCCCTGGTTACTGGTTCACGGTCGCATTTATCGATGTCATGGGAAGATTTGCGATCCAGCTAATGGGATTCTTCTTCATGACCGTGTTTATGTTCGCTATAGCTTTCCCTTACGACCATTGGATCAAACCGGACAACCGCATTGGATTCGTCGTTATGTACTCTCTAACTTTCTTCTTTGCAAACTTTGGTCCAAACGCAACAACATTTGTTGTTCCTGCCGAGATCTTCCCGGCCAGGCTTAGATCCACTTGCCACGGTATATCAGCCGCGGCAGGAAAGGCAGGAGCCATTGTGGGAGCGTTTGGATTCTTATACGCGGCTCAATCGAAGGATAAGACCAAGACTGATGCAGGATATCCACCGGGTATTGGTGTCAAGAACGCATTGATCATGCTTGGTGTTATCAACTTTGTTGGTATGATCATGACATTTCTAGTGCCTGAATCTAAAGGCAAGTCTCTTGAAGAACTTTCTGGTGAAAATGTGAATGATGAGTCTGCTACATCCGGAAGAAACTAAAAAGGCATAAAAAGCTTTTGTCTTGTAACCAAAATATTATGGTTATTTCAATCCGTTTGATTTCTTGTAAAATATGTTGTTTATATATTTTGTTATGGGCAAATCAGAATGTATCAAAGAGTACATTGTTTTCTTTTTCTTCAATATACAGATGCAAATTATGCGTGAAATAAATTTAAGTTGGTCTTTTAATATTTTAACAGTAGACTAAACTTTAAGCTTAGCAAAATTAATCAACCAAATTAATATATACATATATGTACCTTATGGACTAATAGAATCGTTTACAATAAGCTTTTTAAATGGCCAGAGTTACATAACATTCCGGAACGTCGTGGTCTACTGGCAAGGACGGACCGCTTCTTGGAGACAGGTCGCGTGTTCGATCCCCAACAGAAAGACCCTTTAGAACCGCCTCGGACCTGGCCTATGACTCCGGCACCGGCTAGTTTAGACCACTTCGATGGGGTTAGGGACACCCGAATTATCAAAAAAAAAAGTTACATAACATTTTGTAGTTTTGCTTCATGTGGAGTAATAGATCTAAAATTCTAATTTAGTTTTTAATCACTTGACACTAGTAATGAAAAAAAAATGAAATTTTAAAGGTTTCTTTGAGATTGTTGATTAGAAAACAAGAGTGGATTACAAGATTTACACTCGGGGCACATCAAACTCATTCGTACTTAGATCATCAAGCAAATGTACATAAAAATTTGAAAAAAAGAGTCAAACAAACCACAAAACAATGTTACATTTGGATCACAAAACCAAAAGAAATATTACATTGGATCATTTCTCAACCTCAGTCTCACCAGAGAGTTCTTCGAGGGACTTGCCCTTAGGCTCAGGGACAAGGAAGGTGAAGAGCATACCGACGAAGTTAATAACACCAAGCATGATTAGTGAGTTCTTGACTCCAATACCTGGTGGGTATCCTGCGTCAGTTTTGTGCGGGTCTTGTGACTGAGCCGCGTAAAGGAACCCGAATGCTCCCACTATGGCTCCAGCTTTACCTGTGGCGGCTGATATTCCGTGGCATGTGGATCTTAGCCTAGCCGGGAAGATCTCAGCCGGGACAATGAAAGTGGTTGCGTTGGGGCCAAAGTTGGCAAAGAAGAAAGTGAGAGAGTACATGATCACAAAGCCAATACGGTTGTCGGGTTTGATCCAATGGTTGTAAGGGAAGGCAATGGCGAACATAAAGACCGTCATGAAGAAGAATCCCATCAGCTGAATCGCAAATCTTCCCATGATATCGATAAATGCGACTGTGAACCAGTAACCTGGCACGGTACTGCAAAGGGCAATGAGGGTTTGTGCCCTGGCGATCATGAAGACCTCATGGATACCGTTCATGGTTGCTGCCTTTGGGATCCATCCAATAGCCGAGAAAATATCTTTTTGGAACAAGTTTTGGCTGTAGAAGGCAACGTCAAGCAAGAACCAAGTAGAGGTACACCCGAGGAGGGGAAGACCGTGGCGCTTGGCGAATTCCTTAGAGAACAATCCATAGTTAAGTCTCGGGTCTTGAACAAGATCCTCAGCTCTTTCCTCCACCTCAAGCTCCACTTGCAAAACCTTAGACATGTCTTGTGTGGCTTGTTTGACGTTCTTGGCCACCAAAGCGGTGTAACGAGCGGTTTCAGGCATCTTCATACGCCAGTAGTAAGTCAAGGCTGCGGGTATAGCACCAAACATGACCACAATTCTCCAAATGTAATCAGCCTGGGGAGGCGTTGAGAGAGCCCTGTTGACTGCATAGGTAGGAGCTGGGAACTTCTTGTCGAAAATGGAGGAAACGGCGAGTGCAACGAAACCTCCGGCCAAGATACCAACACCTTGCATGGCGAACACAGCCGCGATGAAAGCTCCACGAGTCTTCTTGTTTGCATATTCAGACATGATGGTGGCAGAGAGAGGGTAGTCACCTCCAATACCAAATCCTAGCCAAAACCTAAAACCAAGAATATTGTTTACATAAATTATGTGTGTAATATTATTATTGAATTAGCGTTATGTTATTATTGAAAGTTGGTTACTCTACGGCTAGTTATAAAACAAAAATATTATTATGTATTGGATGAATCTTTTTACCTAAAAAAGCAAAGAGTGGTCATGACTCCTTTGGCATGGTTGCCAAAGGAGAGACCGGAAGCTACGGAACACACAATCATCATGATCAATGTGATACCATACACTTTCTTCCTTCCAAGCTTGTCACCAAGCCATCCAAAGAAGAGCTGACCAGCAAGTGTCCCACAAAGAGCCACACCGTTGACCGCGGCCGCAACATGAGGAGGAAGCGAGCCAGGCTTTTCCGAGGCAGGATTGAAGTAGTAGAGGCGGCCAAGGAGCTTTGTAACCAGAGAGACGCAAAAAAGATCGTAAGCGTCAGTAAAGAATCCCATACCGGCGATAACAATCGCTGTGAAGTGGTAAAGTTGCGTTTTCGCAACATCTAGTGCCTTGAGCACTCCTAGTTGTTGTTCAACCATTGCCCTTGAGCTCTATGACCAAACGAGGCAAGAACTATTGATATTTAGAGAGTGGCGGTCGTGGTCGTGGTCGTGGTGGTGATTGTGGTGGTGATTGTGGTGGCTGAGATGTTGGATATTTATAGACAACAAAGTCACCGGTATCACTAGGGTATATTCACATTTTTTTTAGTTTAATCTTTTATTTCATAATTTTCTGAACTTTCTTTTTCTTGCTCTTCTGGTATGGTACTGTTACATTTAGGGCTGGACACTAATACCCGTTATCCGTCTTCGATCCGCGATCCGTCTCGTACCCGATTCGAAAAACAGGGTACCCGCGGCTTTCGGATCGGATAAAGGGTATCATATTTCTATTACC
>OVAN01000777.1:0-50672 GCA_900406275.1 Anastatica hierochuntica | reverse complement strand
ATGCTCAGAACTAGACATGTTCTTTCAAAAGGTTTGTTTTTTTTTTGTTTAGTAATGTTATGAATGAAAGGAGGGACAATGATTGATTTTATAGTAAATATTTTGTTAGACGGATTTGAGAGTAACATATTTTTCGACTAATTCTAGACTAAAAAGCGACTAAATTGCGGTTTAACAATTTGTCGCAAAATCTTGTTACGAAAATGTTAAACGTGTTAACTGTAAATTAGGTGGACTCGCACTTCCGCCGCAAACTTAGATACGCATTTGCGACTAAAAAGAGAGAAAACCACTTTTGTCGCAAAATTGTCTCTAATTTAGCGACTAAAATAATTTCGTCGCTAAAATGCCTCTCAATAGCGGAAAATATTCTTTTAGTCGCTAAATTGTCTCTCTTTAGCGACCAAACAACGACAATTAACGTTAGTCGTTATTTAGCGATGAATTAGAGACAAATGACTAAAATGTCTCTATTTAGTCTCTAATAAGTCTCAATATTAACGACATTTTAGAGACGAATCAAATTTCCGTCTCTAACTGTCTGATTTCTTGTAGTGTTTTCATCGTTGGATTTTCCTTGCTTTCTTCATCCAACCTCACTCTTTGTTCTGGTGTAAGCACGCTTTCACCGAATGGTGGCTCTACGTAGGGCTCATCATCAAAAGTATCTTCATCATGTGACAATTCATTATAATCCATGACCATCAAACCTGCAAAGAAAAACAACTAAAGAATAAATTAGTAGCAACAAAAGAAATGTCTTAGATGCGCAATGATCGAAACCTCTAAGATGACCAAATTGTCCATGTACAATTAAGGACGTTGCAGTTGTTCGGGATTGAATCCATAGAGACCAATGATCACACGAAAAGAAATGAATCAAACACCGGCTAAAGAAAAAAGATGAGAGTTGGTTGTGATGCTAAAATCAAAAAGGAAGCAAACAAAAGCAAGAAAACAAACGTGGGTTATACTCAATCAAGAAAAATGCTAGGCACAAGGTGTTCTCAGGGAATTCAAATAATCATCAATGTCAAGTTTATTAACAGGGAAACAAAATTAAAAACCGTCTGGAACTCAAATCCCTAATTTAGAATCAACTTACTTTTGTAGCGCTAACTCCGTATGTTATAGAATCTTAAAGACTAACTTCCGTTGAATTTCAGATTCTAAACATGCATTTAATTTAGGTTTGATAAGTTCACAAAGCGCAATAACATCAACTTCCGTTTTCTAAGGACACTTTGCTCGTTTAATCACAGGTTCATGCATTCATGAAATCACTTTCGGTGTATTGAACAACCTAAGAACAGAAACTAGGTCGCAAATCTAATTTTGGCATTTATATAGTCATATATGAAGATCGAATAGATAATTTTTCAATCTAAC
Source organism: Anastatica hierochuntica (assembly GCA_900406275.1). NCBI lineage: Eukaryota > Viridiplantae > Streptophyta > Magnoliopsida > Brassicales > Brassicaceae > Anastatica > Anastatica hierochuntica. The sequence continues at coordinate 49,283 of OVAN01000777.1, read as the reverse complement.
AACCTAACAATGAAAAATGAATGAAAACCCCTAATGAGTAACCTTAAACCCAATAATGAACTACTCACACATATTCAAAAAAAAATCACAAGAGATTTCAAAGGGAAACATTATGCAATTGTAATTGAAATATATAGAAGGTTCAATAATCTTCTCTTGTACGAAGTACGGATGAGAAATCTCTCCCTTACTGATGTGATCATGGGAACGGAGGATATGGAGTAGCTTGTAGAAGAGGATGCATTATCAATTCCAAGCGGTCCCATAGCTCGCGCTAAGGTTAAGGAGCTTAAGGAAGCAATCGAAGGAATCATTACGCGATCTTGGAGGCATGAAGACGAACTGGTCCAAAGTGGAGAAATGAATTACCGAGGCTTACTAAATTCCATTCAAGCAAATTCAGCTTCAAGAATGATTAACGGATAAACAAGTAAGCTCTGCATACTCTTTTTTCCATGTCGGGTTTTGTCCCAATGGGTTTTCCTGATTAGGTTTTTAACGAGGCGTCGGGTTTACTTCTGCATCATTTATCCATTAATTCAACAACATCCAGCGCTTATTTATTTCAATAATTTTGCATGGTCTAAACTAGTTTAAGTTAGCATTTATTTTGCTGGAATTTCCAAGAGCTTATGCATGTACAAGTCTCTAGTCTCTTTCTCTTCCTTTTCTCTTTATAATGTTCGACCATGCTACTAAGAAAAACAACCGTTGATGAACGAAAATTTTCTTTGAGATATCTTCTCTTGTTTGGAGTGTTATATCTAGCAAACTGATCGAATTTCTTGGTGCGTGATATCCACGAATTCTGTTCTTCGGTATATCAAGGATCATTCCGCAAATCTTTGTGTGACCAATCACCTTCCACATCCATTGTGTTCGAATTCTTCTAGAGTTGAGCAGCAAAGCTTATCCTTCAACCGAGTATTCTAGAGTCCAATCACGGGATCACATCATTTGGTATCAGAGCACACTCTAGATCAGGTTGTATTGTCCTATCTCTTCTCTTTTCAATTTTGTTCTTACGAAAAAAAACAAAAGAAAAATCAGTTCATATTCTGTTAAATTTGCGTTGCAGTCCTAGGGAGATTTCGAATTTTATTTACTCATTTTGATCATCTAGAATCTGTTTTAGAGTGTTTAAATGTTGAACAAAGCTTGGTTGATGTTTTAAGATTTTTGAAATAATTTCCAGAACTGTTGTTGTTGTTAAAACCGAATCAAACAAATGAAATTTGATTGTTTGCTCAATCTGATTTTGTTTTGTTAGAACTCTTTACTAGTTTTGTTTTGTTTTCATTTTCAAAAAATCATGTCAAGAGGAATAGAGGATGGAATCAGTCCAGAACATAAGTTTTTGCTTCAAGCATTGGATGCTCGAATTAATTCTAAGATCGACGCACTGAGAACAAAAATGCATCAACAAAACAACAATCTAAAGGAAGAACTTAGTCATACTATCCAACAACAAAGGCAACAACAAAGGCATCAACAAACTGATGATGATAGGCAAGAAAATCGTAGGCCAAGAAGAGGAGTACTCAATCCTGATCAGCAAGCAAACTTGGCACAAGAAGAAGCACATGATTACTACGAAATCCGCATCACATCCTCTCGAAAATGTAACAGAACGCGTAGATGTGCAAGACGATAGAGGAAACTTGGGAGATGATCTCTCTGGTCTTAAGATTAAAATTCCTCCATTTCACGGCAAGGTTGATCCAGATGCTTATATCGAGTGGGAAAAGAAGATGGAGATTTTATTTGGATGCCGCCATTATCCTGAGCACAAAAAGGTTCAAGTAGCTGCTACGGAGTTTTATGACTACGCATTGAGCTGGTGGGATTAGTTGATAACTTCTAAAAGACGCAATGAAGAAGAACCCGTTGGAACATGGCAGGAAATGAAGAGCCACTATCATTGTGAACTTCATCAACGACTAAGAACGCTGTCGCAAGGAACTCGATCGATATATTAATACTTTCAAAAGTTGGAGCTGCTCATGATACGAGCTGATATTTCAAAGAATCGAGAAGCAACAATGTCACAGTTTTTGGAAGGAATGAACCGAGATATTCAAGATAAAATGAAGATGCAGCATTATGCTGATCTAGAAGAGATGCTACACAAAGCTATTAAGGTCGAACAACAGCTGAAAAGGCGAGCTCAATCACGACCACGAGTTGGAGCTGAAAGAATGAATTATTACAAAGTAGAACGACCAAGCTATGCTAAGGAGAGCAAACCAGTCTTTGTGCCTAAAGAAGAAATAAAACCAACTGGTTTTAACCAAGATAAAGGAAAAGGAATAACATCTTCTTCCAATAGTCGAGATGTTAAGTGTTTCAAGTGTCTTGGAAGAGGGCATTATGGGTGCGATTTTATCAACAAAAAGATTATGATTCTTCGGGAAGATGGAGAATACGAGACTGATGGAGAAGATTTTGAAATTTTGGAAAGTAATTCCGAAGAAGAACCAATTCAAGGGGGAGTTTGTAGTTGTAAGGAGGTCTTTAAGTGTTCAAACCAAGACCGAGGAACATGAGCAAAGAGAAAATCTGTTTCATACATGCTGTATGGTTCAAAGCAAAGCATGCAGCCTCATCATAGATGGAGTAAGCTTTACTAATGTAGTGAGTGCTATCATGGTACAAAAGCTCGGTTTAAAGGCTAAGAAGCATCCAAAACCATACAAGCTTCATTGGCTCTACGAGAATGGTGAAATGAATGTAACAAGCCAAGTAATGGTTCCTTTAAGCATTGAAAAGTATGAGGATGAGGTTTTATGCGATGTACTACCAATGGAGGCAGGACACATCCTACTTGGAAGACCGTGGCAATTTGATCGCAAAGTCATGCATAACGGGTTTACTAACAAATATTCTTTTGAGTTTAGTGGCAAGAAAACGGTGCTAGTGCCATTGACACCAAAGAAGGTATTTCATGATCAAATGAAGCTTAAGCAAAAGAAAGAAAACACTACTAAACAACCCAACTTCTTTGTCAAATCGGGTTATATCAAGAAATCACTTTAATCTGCAAAATCGGTGTTATTATTTGTGTTTAAAGAAGCTCTTTCGAGCTTAACTAATCTAGAACCGGTGTTGCCGAGTGAAATGACTTCTTTGCTTCAGGAATACAAGGATTTTTTTCCAGAAGAACATTCGAAGGGGCTGCCTCCACTTCGAGGAATAGAACATCAAATTGATTTTGTTTCCGGCGCTTCACTTCCAAACCGACCAGCGTATAGATCTAATCCGGTGGAGACTAAGGAGCTACAAAGACAAATTGAGGAGCTCATGGAGAAAGGACATATCCGAGAAAGCATGAGTCTATGTGTTGTTCCCGTTTTACTCGTGCCAAAGAAAGATGGTAGTTGGGGAATGTGTGTTGATTGTCGAGCAACCAACAATATTACGGTGAAGTATCGACATCCTATCCGTCGTTTAGATGATATGCTTGGTGAACTGTATGGTGCTAACATCTTTTCTAAGATTGATCTTAAAAGCGGTTACCATCAGATTCGCATGAAAGAAGGAGACGAGTGGAAAACGGCGTTCAAAACTAAGCATGGACTATATGAATGGCTCGTAATGCCGTTTGGTTTAACTAACGCACCCAACATTTTTATGCGGCTAATGAATCTTATTCTTAGAGCTTATATTGGTTTATTTGTTGTGGTTTATTTTGATGTTATTTTGATTTACAGCAAGGGGTTGGAAGAACACATCAAACATATCCAATCGGTGCTAAACATACTTCGCGAGGAAAAGTTGTATGCTAACTGTAAAAAGTGTACTTTTTTACAAACAACGTTGTGTTTTTGAGTTTTGTAGTAAGTGAAATAGGAGTTAAAGTTTATGAGGAAAAAGTAAGAGCGATACGAGAGTGGCCTAGTCCAAAAACAGTTGGAGAAGTTCAAAGTTTCCACGGACTTGTTGGATTTTATCGGCGCTTTGTTAAGGACTTTAGCACTCTTGCTGCACCACTCACTGAAGTTCTTAACAAGATTGTGGGATTTAAGTTGGAAGAAGTACAAGAGTCAACATTTCAATGCCTAAAAGAGAAGCTCACTAATGCTCCCTTATTAATTTTACCAGATTTCCTTAAAACTTTTGAAATCGAATGTGATGCTTCTAGTGTTGGTATAGGTGGTTTTTTGATGCATGAAAGAAAGCCAATAGCTTATTTTAGTGAGAAGCTTGGAGGCGCAACGATGAATTATCCCACTTACGATGAGGAGCTTTACGCTATAATGTGAGCATTGCAAACGTGACAGCATTAAATATGGCCAAAGGAGTTTGTTATTCATATTGATCATGAATCTCTAAAGTATTTAAAAGGTCAGAGTAAGCTCAGGAAAAGGCATGCAAGGTGGGTCGAAATCATTAAGACATTCCCATACGTCATTAAGTATAAACAAGGTAACAAACACTATCGCGAAGGTACGTTCTTCTTTCTACTCTTGAAGCTAAATTGTTGGGATTTGAAAAATTAATAGAGCTTTACGCATCTGATTCTGAATTTCAAGAATTTTATAAAGCTTGTGAAAAATTCGCAGCTGGTCATTACTTTAGACACAACGGTTTTCTTTTCTACGATAATCGTTTGTGTATTCCGAACCGTTCTTCGAGAGATCTTTTTGTTAGAGAAGAACATAGTGGAGGTCTAATGGGACATTTTGGTGTTTCCAAGACTCTTAAAGTGTTACAGGATCACTTCTATTGGCCGCACATGAATAGAGATGTGGAACGAATTTGTGAAAGATGTGTTACGTACAAGCAAGCTAAGTCTACGATTCAGCCACACGGTTTGTACAATCCTCTACCTACTCCTTCTCATCCGTGGAATGATATCTCTATGGACTTTGTTGTGGGTTTACTGCAAACCCGCATAGGTAAGGATTCTATCTTTGTTGTTGCTGATCGGTTTTCAAAAATGGCTCATTTCATAGCATGTCATAAAACTGATGATGCATTGAATGTTGCAAATATGTTCTTTAAGGAAGTAGTTCGTTTGCATGGCATGCCTAAAACCATAGTGTCAGATAGAGATGCAAAGTTTCTTAGTCATTTCTGGAAAACTCTTTGGTCTAAATTAGGTACTAAGCTATTATTTTCGACCACATGCCACCCGTTAACTGATGAACAAAATGAAATTGTTAATAGAACCTTAGGAACTCTTTTGCGTGCTTTAATTAAAAAGAATTTGAAATCGTGGGAAGATTGTTTACCGCATGTTGAATTCGCATATAATCGTGTCGTGCATACTGCTACTAAGTTCTTGCCATTTGAGATTGTTTATGGGTTCAATCCCATCTCACCTTTGGATCTAATGCCTTTATTTTTGAGTGAAAGAATCACTCTTCACGGGAAAAAGAAAATTGAAATGATACAACAGCTAAACGCCAAATCTAAAGAGAATATCGAGAAGAAAACGCAACAATATGTTACGCAAGCCAACAAAGGACGTAACCCACTGATTTTTAAAGAAGGAGATCAAGTTTGGGTTCATTTAAGAAAGGAGAGGTTCCCAAATGAAAGAAAGTCAATATTGATGCCGCGAATAGATGGACCTTTCAAGATAGTAGAGCGAATCAACGACAACGCCTACCAACTTGATTTGCAAGGTAAGTATAATGTGAGTCCTAGCTTCAATATTACTGATTTGGTTCCGTTTCTTGCAGATGAATCAGATTTGAGGGCAAATCTTCCTCAAGAGGGAGAGGATGATGTGATCATGGGAACAGAGCATAAGGAGTAACTTATAGCAAAGGATGCATTATTAATTCCAAGTGGTCCTATAACTCGTGCTAAGATTAAGGAGCTTAAGGTAGCAATTAGAGAAATAATTACGCAAGCTTGGAGGCATGAAGACGAACTGGTCCGAAGTGGAGAAATGAATTACCGAGGTTACTAAATTCCATTCAAGCAAATCCAGCTTCAGGAAAGATTAATGGATAAACAAGTAAGCTCGGCGTACTCTTTTTTCCTTGTCGGGTTTTGTCCCAATGGGTTTTCCCGATAAGGTCTTTAACGAGGCGTCGGGTTTACTTCTGCATCATTTATCCATTAATTCAATAACATCCAGCACTTATTTATTTAAATAACTTTTCATGGTCTGAACTAGTTTAAGGTAGCATTTATTATTCTGGAATTTCCAAGAGCTTGTGCATGTACAAGTCTCTAGTCTCTTTCTCCTCCTTTTCTGTTTATAATGCTCGACCATGCTACTAAGAAAAACAACCTTTGATGAAGGAAAATTTTCTTTGAGATTTCTTCTCTTGTTTGGAGTGTTATATCCAGCAAACTGATCAGATTTCTTGGTGTGTAATATCCACGAATTCTGTTCTTCGGGATATCAAGGATCATTCCGCAAATCCTTGTGCGACCAATCACCTTCCACATCCTTTGTGTTCAAATTCTTCTAGAGTTGAGCAGCAAAGCTTATCCTTCAACTGAGTATGCTAGAGTGCGATCACGGGATCACATCACTTAGGGTTGCAAATCTCAAAGGCTGCTCTAGAAACTAAAAAATAGCATAATAAAAACAAAGAAATTGAGTCTTAGTGTTTAAATATGTAATATGGGTCTTCAATCTTCAGTTCTCGTTAAAAATAAGTCGGTTTGGTTGCATCGTGACAAGGATTGATTGATCCCTGGCAAGGATTGGTCGATCCTTGTCTCTCTGCCAAGTTACTCATTTCTGCGTATTCGTGTTCTCGTTGCCAGCATGACAGGTGTTCACTAAAATGACCATAACTTTTGATCGCATCGTTGGATTTCCTTCAAACCACATCCAAATTAAAGATAACACTTGTTTCTATCTTGTGACAAAATATCAGCTCGATCCAAATGTAAAAAGATTGTCCAATTAGTCCAAACTTCTGATACTCTAGCATGATTCTACATTATAAATATCCGTTTTTGGCTCAAATTGTTCTGTTTCTCTCCATGCAACTTAAAACCTGTAAAAATACTAAAAAACACCAAAACACTCCAAAAAGAACCAAATACATATCAAAACACCATTTTCTCGAATAAAACATTAGTAAAAACCTTTAAAATATGAATACATCAAATTCCCCATACTTGAATTTTTGCTTCTTCTCAAGTAAAGGAAACAAAGATTAAGTCAAAGGATAAGAATTTTTAAAAAAATGGACCTTTGCACTTTCAGGAGACCTTACTTTATACTTAGATTCTCTAACTACATAAACCTGAGACAATCAGACCTTGCAAGCCCATCCATACTCCAAACTCTAAACCTACAAGTCTCGCATTCATGTTATTAACTCTCTACATTCATTTAGAAAAGCGTGAGTCTTTTCATCAGAGGACTCTACATTAGGAAATACGGGTAAGGTGATGAAACGACTTTTAAGTGGTAAGGCTTAAAGTGTTTTGGGGTTCAAATGTACGCCAGGATGCAAGACATTATGCAAAATCGTAGGAGAGAGAGAGTATATTGATAATAATGGCCCTTAACTACCCAAACACAAACCACAAACTCATAAATCAATTCAAACATGTGCAATCTTCATGGCATAATAAACAACAAGTAAAAAATGATTTTCTTTCCCTAATATGAAATAAACATTGAATTTTTTCTTTTTTGTTTTCTGTTTTTGTTTTCTTTTTTCCCCTTTTTTTCCTTTTTTTTGTTTTTTTCCTTTGACATATACACAAAAATCTTTGGAAAATCAGCACTACATAAACATTTCAAATCAGCGAAACACCCATACAACAAGAAGAATTGCAACCATAACCATCTTAACATTCTAATCACCCAAAACCGTCTAATAGACACTCAGCACCGTGTCTAAACCACCTAAAAAGTTCAATCCTACCTAAGTAATCAGGGGGACCATGTCTACCCTATTCTCTCCATTGTTTTTGCACATGTGTGCACATAAGATGAAAAAGAAATGCATGGAGAATCAAATAAGATAGGGTGAAGGTGTGGTGTCAGACTAAAAATGAGTTTGGTCACTAAGGATTACCGAATAAGAGTGGAAGAAAAATGGGGATGTAATCCTGAAAGATTAGTTCCGAATTCGTGATTTCAAGTCCTTGATTCAAAGCAATTATATTCTATATTAGTTCCGATAGATAGAGCTAAAACAATCCAGACAAGAACTTGAGTTCCAAAGCTTTCTGGCGGGAAGTTTAGTCATGAGGTTTTCCGGTTTGGTGCTCTAACAGCTCAAATTAAATGGTCATTATATATAGAAATAAAGCACGAGACTAACTCAAAAAACATAAAGTTGACTCAAACAACACACCAAAAGAAAAGGATAAGCATAAGTAGCCTCCCCCAAACTTATCTCACACTGCCTCGGTGTGAAACAAATCTAGAGAAGGGATAAGTAACAAATAGATAGATAAAAATCCATAAGAAAAAGAAAAGAAAAGAAAAAACAAACTAATGAGTGGGATTGTAGACTCTGAATTCAGCTTGAAACCATATCCATTTCGTGGTAAGGAACGATCGATCCCTAGGCAGGGATCGGTCGACCCTTGTCCGTCTGGCCAGAAAATTCGCTTGTTCCTTTGCTTCATCCAAGAGTCCAAAACCACACAAAAAGCAAAACCAAAAGTGAAAAATACAAAAATTATAACTAAAAGAAAGAAAACTAACATGTGGGTTGCCTCCCAGTCCGCGCTTGTTTATAGTCATGAGCCTGACTTAGATTGTTGGTGTTAATCATAAGAATCAAAAGGTTGAGCCAACAAACCTTAAGTCCTTCTCCTATAAGTGAAAAAAACAACATGTGCAAGAGAATACAAGGTTTTCCATGGCAAAGAGACACTAGTCTTATAAAAGAAAATCACTACCAGCATAGCATATATCTTTAAATATTCTTTGATTCCTAGATGTTACTAGGGATCAAATGCAATAAGTAGAAAGACAAAGTCAACTACAGGTTCAAAAAAATTTAAAACAAAATAGTCAACTTCATCTTCATCAATCATGTAAAACACAATATTTTCATCCCTCGAGCCTATCTCAACCTTAGAATTCTCTATCTCATTCAAGATCTTATCTACATCAAACATATCCTCAAAGTAAGATTTTTTAAGAAGAGATTTAGATGTTTCATGCATAGAAGAGTTGAACTCAAGATCATGATCATTCAAAGAACACAGATAATGAATGTCAAACATATCTCATGGTAATCCCTAGCAAACTTTTCTACTCTTAAGTTATCCATGGTTTGACATTGAGATATCAAATCATAGCATTCATCAATGAGCAACGGAGTATCTAAACTACAAGCTACATCTTCAATGCAAGGCATGTGACTATCTTCATAAACATGAGTTTCAAAGGTTGAGTCACACTTACCTTTGAGTTGGCATGGTGGAACCCAATATATTATCTCTCTAAGTGCATGAGCCATATGTATTTCCATGCTTGTGAGCTCTCTGCCTTCAAGTATTTCCTGATATGTAAGAAGGTTTNCAATGCAAGGCATGTGACTATCTTCATAAACATGAGTTTCAAAGGTTGAGTCACACTTACCTTTGAGTTGGCATGGTGGAACCCAATATATTATCTCTCTAAGTGCATGAGCCATATGTATTTCCATGCTTGTGAGCTCTCTGCCTTCAAGTATTTCCTGATATGTAAGAAGGTTTATTCGAATCATAGCTGCTAAGGTACTCCTCTTCATCATTGGATTTTCCTTGCTTTCTTCATCCAACCTCACTCTTTGTTCTGGTGTAAGCACACTTTCACCGAATGATGGCTCTACATATGGCTCATCATCAAAAGTATCTTTCTTCTGTGACCAATCATTGTAATCCATGGCCATCAAACCTGCAAATAAAAAGAGCTAAAGAATAAATTAGTAACAACAAAAAATTCCTTAGACGCGCAATGATCCAAAGCTCTAAGATGACCAATTGGTCCCCAACAGCTTAGGTTTTTACCCAATAAATCACTGCAAGCGTACAGTTAAGCATATTGTAGTGGTTCGGGATCAAATCCACAGAGACCAATGATCAAATGGAAAGCAATGAATCAAACATTGGCTAAAGCAAAAAGATGAGAGTTGGTTGTGATGCTAAAATAAAAAAGGAAGCAAATAAATGCAAGGAAACAAACGTGGGTTGTACTCAATCAAGAAAAACGGTGGGCACATGGTATTCTCAAAGAATTTAAATAATCATCAATGTCAAGTTGATTAACAGGGAAACAAAAATTAAGAACCGTCTAGAACTCAAATCATTAAGTTAGAATCAACCTACTTTCGTAGCGCTAACTCCCTATGTCGAAGAATCCTAAAGACTAACTTCCGTTGAATTTTATAATCTAAACATGCATTTGATTCAGGTTTGATATGTTCACAAAGCGCAATAACATCAACTTCCATTGCCTAAGGACACTTTGCTCGTTTAGTCCCAGGTTCAAGAATACAAGAAATCACTTTCGGTGTATTGAATAACCTAAGATCATAAACTAGGTCACAAATCTAACTTCAGCATTAAACATAGTGATATACGAAGATCCAATAGATAATTTCCCAATCTAACAACCCAACACTGAAAAATCTTGAAAACCCCTAATGAGAAACCCTAAACCCAACTAATGAACTACTCACACATATTCAAAAAACAATCACAAGAGATTTCAAAGGGAAACATGATGCAATTGTAATTGAAATAGATAGAAGGTTCAAAAATCTTCTCCAATTCGAAGTACGGATGGGAAATCTCTCTCTTAGGGTTGCAAATCTCAAAGGCTACTCTAGAAACTAAAAAATAGCATAATAAAAAAAATCGAGTCTCAGTGTTTAAATATGTAATATGAGTCTTCAATCTTCGATTCTGGTTCAAAATAAGTTGGTTTGGTCGCGTCGTGACAAGGATCGATCGATCCCTGGCAAGGATCGGTCGATCCCTGTCTTTCTGCCTGGTTACTCATTTCGGCGCATTCATCTTCTCGATGCCAGCATTATATGTTCACTGAAATGGCCATAAATTTTGATCGCACTCTTGGATTTCCTCCAAACCACATCCAAATCAAAGCTAACTCTTGTGGCTATCTTGTGTAAAAAATTCAGCTTGATCCAACGGTGGAAAGTTTGTCAAATATGTCCAAACATCTGATGCTTTAGCATGATTCTGCTTTCTAAATATCCATTTTTGGTCTAAATTGTTCTGTTTTTCTCCAAAGTAACTTAAAACCTGTAAAAACACTAACAAACATCAAAAGACTCCAAAATAACCAAATACCTATCAAGACACCATTTATATTGAATAAAACTGCAACACCCGATCCAAGAGGATCCCGGTGTTAACTAATCCTGGTATAGTGCAAACTGTCTTTCGCAAAACTGCCAACTTTAACTCAAACCAACCGCTTCTATGTTACAACCTGCTTGACAAAAACAAAGGAAAAGAGAAAAATAAAGGAGGGGTGAACGACTTTTCAAACAAGCTGCTCAGTGAAGACCATACCAAAACTCCAACTCGACTAAGTACTAACCCAGCCCCGAAAGCCTAGACCTAGACCAAGCCACAAACATGGCACCTAATGCACCCAAAGAAATANTTTCTGCGAATTCAATGATTGCCCCCCCCCCCCCCCCCCAGAGAGGCTTCCTCAGCATGGAATAAGTGCCCATACGCACCGCCGTCGTTGACGCTTTATCGATCTTAGTGCTACGAATAACAGATCGACTTGCTGCCTGCACCCTCCGCACACATGATCCCGGGATACAGCACCCTCTTTACTCCACGCCCATGTCTCCAAAACCATATCCGCATATATATACAAGTCAACTCATTCTTTTAAATGCATTTAATATTTTTTCGCAATTCTCAAACCATGTCGGTTTTGCATAATCATTATTAAAAATGTGATCACTATGTCCAATCAATCAATATCATCTACATATGCTCGCTCTAGTGACCAAACACAGAAAAATCGCACTTAGGCATATAAAAATATCATATATAAGCAAGCAGACACCTGGCTAAGTCAATATAGCATAGCTTGGAACATGTAAGAACTAGACGTAGTCTAACGCGAGCTAACCTAGTAAACAATAAAGGTGGAAATGTTGGGTGACCTTACGTTGGCCTAAAGTTCTGAAGAGAACATGAGATGACCTCAATAAATCTTGATGACTTTGAAATTCTAGCCCCATAATTCCTTGAAAGTAAACACACCAAATTGATCAAATTTGATTTTCCGGCAGAACCAAACTCCAAAGAAAACGGATTAGTAACTAAAAAAATCACCGTTAACTTGTTACTCCAACCGTTCAGAATGTACTCCTGGATGTCTCCTTTTCGTAGCTACTAAGTCTACTCCGATGAGATACTATTTTCCCAACCAAGACGTCCCCACTTTCGGACTGGTCGTAAATAAAGACTGCATCAATACCTCTCACGGGAAAATTCATAACTCTAAGAATATAGCTTGGAATCAGAATCCGTTTGTTGGAGATAATAGATAAAAGGATTGAATACTTACTGACAAATTTACAGACTTAAATCTTTCGTTTTGGTCAGCCGTTCTATCCTTGCACCGCTATAGGTCCTCATAAACCATGAATGATAACTCCATGAAAGCTCTCAAATGCAAAGCATCCGAAAACCAAGTGATGTCTCTTCATAATCCCAAGGCATCAAGTATAAAGAAATCCAATTTCAGTGGACTTTTAATCTTAATTGTTGAAATGGCCATCGCATAGTCGATCTCTGGATTCATCTTGGTTCCAAAAACTCTTTTACTTGGTCTCGGAGGTGTGGTGTGTATAGGTTTTAATGCATTTTTTCAGTTCATCTTATCCTTATTTTAGTTGCATTTAGGGTATAAACATTCCATTTTAGTGATAAAATTCATCTTGTTTCTAAGTTTCTTCTATTTTAGGAATTTTTTCATTTGCTTACATTTTTTTGCATTTATATGTACAACATTTGGATGAGCAATTTGAGAGGTTGGAGCAATAGATTCTTGGTTATTTAATGATGTATAAACAAGAGGAATCAAGAGCCAAAATCATATAGGAAAGGTGGAAGTAAAGTTGCAAGATTTGGACCAAAGAAAAAGCCATAGACTGCGAATGCAAGCCGCTATCAAGCAGGCTAGTCGATAGCCACTTGCACGTGGTCGATAGTGGCTTGCACAAAACACTTGCTACCTAATGCAAGCCACTATCGACTAGGCTAGTCAATATTCACTTGCATATGGTCGATAGTGGCTTGCACTCCCCCAAAAATCAACCTTTTCCACCTATAAATATCCCCTAAACCTAATATTGTGTATTCAAGAACTTTACTACTATTTTCTTGATCAAATATTGAGTTTTTATGATTTTTCTCTAAATTTTTAAGATAAAGAGTCTCTTTTTCCGGTTTGTATCAAGGATCTAAAAATCCAACTTATCTCATATTATGCTTTCTATTTCTTCTTCTCTTTACTTTCTCTTTAGCATGTGTGAGTAGTCACTTTGATGGATCATTAGGTGTTAAGATTTGCTTAGCTAAGACTATAAAATTGGTGTTATGGATGGTTAATCTTAGGTTTCCAATAGGATTAGGTGAGCTTAATGCTAGGTTTTGTAGTAGCTAACTAAGATCTAGACTTGTATGCATTTCACGTCCGAGAGGTGTTCGATGAAATGTCTAGGAGAACTTAATTCTAGCTATTCCAATTTAGCGAATGGGAAGTTATTGCTAGGTTGATTAGTGACTACATGGAATTTTTCTTAATGATTCCTAATTTTTTTATCATTTGCAAAAAGTGAGAGTTGAGTAAATGTACCAATATGGAAATGGTCTATTGTAACAAGAATGGATTAGGCTAGTAATGTCTGTTGTCTAGGATTTTCACTTAATAGCTTGAACTAATACCCATTTTATTGTCTTAATAAGTAAATCAATTACAACAACCCTTGGTCAACCATCTTAGTTCATCGTTTATTTTAAGTTTTCATCTTTATGTTTATGCTTGCTTTCTTTATTTAAGTTTATCGCATTCAATTAAGTTGCTTATTTCCTTCTTTGCTTTGGCTTAGAGTAATCTTAAGGAAACCCAAAAACATCCCCAACCTATCTTATTCACTTAGATTAGATCTTAAAAGTGCATTCACAATGCTTAAATCTATCTAGTTAGGTAAATAGCTCATTGTGGTTCGACCCCAAAGTACTACAATAGCATATCCATGCACTTGTGGATTGTCTGATTGGTAGGAAACATACTTATAAATTTTAAACCTTCAATGTTAAAATGTTTGAGAAAATAATCGCGCAACAAGTTTGGCACCATTGTCGAGGAGCATGGTTACTAGTTATAGATTTTCTTTTGGATTTCGTTTTGCTTGAGACTAAGATTTAAATTTCAAGTATTTAACTATTCTCTTTGTCTTTTTGTTTGTTGCTTTGCTTCAAGGTAATGAATCAACATCGTCAAAGAGATATGAATGAACAAGAAGAGTATCAAGAGACTACATGAGACATTAACACACCAATTACAAGCCAAACAGAGATGGGTATAAGAGCTTCTTCACTTGATCTACCAGATCATGAGATCAAATAAAGTCTCATCAACATGATCCACAACGCTAAGTTCTTTAGTTTGGACATGGAAAACCCTAGAGAGCATCTTGATAGTTTTTAGAGATTATGCAATACGACTAAAATGCAATGAATCCCCAAAGATTATGTGAAGCTATCACTTTTCTTGTTTTCATTAGGAGATAAAGCTTCAGAATTGGAGAAGACCATGGTTAGTTCTTCAGTAACCACCTGGGATGAATGTAAGAAGAGATTCCTTGGATAATTCTACTCGCATAAAAGGAGTACTAACTTTCTAAATAGCATTGCTAATTTTGAGCAAGGGATAGAAGAGACACTTGGAGAAGCTTAGCAAAGATTCAACGGGTATGTGAGGAATTGTCCTCACCATGGCTTGACTCAAGGAAGTCTACTAAGTATTTTTTATAGAGGAGTCCATCAACATTTTCGACTTGCCATGAAAACGGCTAGTAATGGAAACTTTGCAAGCTGATCAACTGCTCAAGGAGAAAGATTAGTTGAAAACTTGACTAAAAGCTATGATGGAGAAGAAAAATTTGGGTTTCAACCAACAGTTGCAGATAAGCACCTTGAAGAAATAAACGTTCGATTGATCTAATTGCAAAAATGGTACTTGGGCCAAAGAAGAAGGTGAAGATGAATGAAACTTTCTTAAACCAACAAGAGGAGATTATTTTGTTCTAATGAGCTACCATGGGTGCTACTCCTAAGGCTCATCGCCTAGATAAGTCTAGGGGAACAATCCCCAATAACTCCAACTACTCCAAAGACACCCACCAACTAAAAGAGGATGAGATGCATTCAATTTTGAAAAAACTTTTGGTTGGGAAAGAAGAGATAAAGAAGACATCAATGATAGATTTGAAGAAATCAACCAAAAAAAATAGAGAAGTATGATTATCTTGCCAACTATGTGAAGGATATGGAACATCGAATAGCAGAGCGAGCTTTTAAATTTGAGTTCCTAAAGCAAAATCTACCCGGAAAATGTAAGGTGAACCCAAAAAAGTCATGTAATGATGTGACTTTGAGAAGTGGAAGGAAACTACATCCATGAACTCAAGAGAATGAGCCTAAAAATAATGAAGTGGTACTAGAGGACATAGAGAACGATCAAATACCGCTAGAATAAGACGAGAAAGATGAGATACAAGGAGGAAATAAAGAGGAAGAGGCACCTAAAGAGATATCTAAAGAAACTTCTAAGGTTAAGGAAGACGGGAGCACAAGTAAGCTTCCTCCACGAGAATGGAAAAACAAAGATAATAGGTCTGCCGACACCAACATCCCAATTGATGAATTAAATCTACCCTTTCCCGGAAGGTTTAAGAAGCAAATCCTTGAAGTTAAGTATAAGAAGATAAGTGATCATATGAGAGGTCTCGTGGTAACCAAAACATTTGGGGAGTGGTTTCAAGACTATTTCATAGTAAGCTAAAGGATATCATATCGAAAAGAAAGAGGATAGAATCAATCATGGAAGTAGTCACTCATGAGTGTAGTGCAATCATTCAAAACAAGCTTCCTAAGAAGAAAAGTGATCCGGTAGTTTCACTCTACCTTGTACTTTGAAGCATATTAGCTTTGGGAAGTGTTTGGTTGATTTTGGAGCAAGAGTGAGCCTCATGCCTTTGACAGTTTCTAGGAAACTAGGCTACACAAACTTTAAGGCAACAAGGATTCAATTGATATTGACGGATAGATCTATCTGGTATCCACATGGTATCCTTGAAGATTTACAATTAATTATTGGTAATTGTGAAGTCCCAACAAACTTCGTTGTCGTGGAGATGGTTGAGGAACCTTTAAATCCTATCATCCCTGGAAGGTTATTCCTATCTACCGGGGGAACCATTATTGATGTGAGAAGTGGAAAGAAAGATCTTCATCTTGAAGATTTGATACTCAATTTCAACATCATGGGTGTTATAAAGAAACCTACCATCAATGGATCCTCTTTTTCTATCGAGTGCTTAGATGATGATTTCACCAGAAAGTTGGAAGAGCTATATATGGAAGATGGTTTGCAAGAAGCGATAGTCTACAAAAAAGGGTCGAAAGCCATCCTTTCAAATGAAGATATGGAGTATAGAAGATTGTTTGATGCTCAACCGATGGAGACGAACAAAGTGCTAGCATTGAACCTAGGAGAAGACAAACAAAGTCCAAAAGAAGACAAAGACGAAGACAAGGAAAAATTGGTTTGGAGTGAGCTTAAGGCACCTAAGGTTGAATTGAAGCCGCTTCCAAAAGGGCTAAGATATGCGTTTCTTGGTCCTAACTCTACTTATCCTGTCATCATTGTGATAACCTAAATGAAAATGAAACCAATTTTCTATTAAATGAACTAAGGAAGTTTATGAAAGCCATAGGTTATTCTTCAGAAGATATCAAGGGATTTCCTCAAACGTTATGCATGCATATGATCCATTTATAAGATGAATCCAAAACCTCGGTAGAACCCCAAAGGAGACACAAACCTAACTTAAAAGATGTTGTCTGTAAGGAAATCGTGAAATTCCTTGAGGCAAAAATCATATATCTGAGTTCGGATAGAACCTGGGTTTCTCCAGTGCATGTTGTGCATAAGAAGGGAGGAGTTACGACCATTAAGAACGATAAAGATGAGTTGATTCCTACTAGGAAAATAACTGGCCATAAAATATGTGTCGATTATAGAAATCTAAATGCTTCTACTAGGACAGATCACTTCCCATTACCCTTTAATGACCAAATGTTAAAACATTTAGCTAATCATTCATACTACTATTTCCTAGATGGCTACTCCGGTTTTTTTCAAATACCTATACATAATAGGGATCAAGAGAAAACCACCTTTACATTTCCTTACGGTACATATACTTATAGAAGAATACCCTTTAGTTTGTGCAATGCACCGAGTATTTTTCAAAGGTGTATGATGTGTATATTTGATGGTTTGATTGAGTATTGTATTGAGGTGTTCATGGATGATTTCTCCGTCTATGGAGACTCCTTTGGTGGATGTCTTTCTAACTTGTGCAGGGTATTGAAGAAATGTGAAGAGACAAATATAGTGCTCAATTGGGAAAAATGTCACTTCATGGTTCAAGAAGGGATAGTCCTTGGACACAATTTCTCCAATAGAAGAAATGGTGTGGATAAGGCAAAGATAGAATTGATTATGCATTTGGAACCACCACAAACGGTTAAGGGGATCCAAAGTTTCTTAGGGCATGGAGTCATTTATAGGAGATTCATCAAGGATTTCTCTCAAATAGCTAGACCCTTTACAAGAATTTTTTGTAAGGAAGTAGCTTTCGAATTTGATGAAGCGTGTATGAAAGCATTCAAGAGGATCAAGAAAGCCTTGATAACGGTTCCGATAGTCCAAAATCCTAATTTGGATTTGCCTTTTGAAATCACGTGTGACGCTAGTGATTTTGCGGTTGGAGCGGTCTTAGGATAAAAAAGGACAAGAAGCTTCATGTTATCTATTATGAAAGCAAGACTTTAGATGAAGCTAAAACAAGATATGTTACAACGGAGAAGGAACTCTTTACCATAATCTTTGCCTTTGAGAAGTTCTGTTTAAATATAATTAGATCAAATGTCATAGTGTACACGAATCATGTGGCTTTAAGGAACTTACTAGCTAAAAAAGATGCAAAGTCAAGGTTGCTAAGATGGATGCTCGTTTTACAAGAATTTGACCTTGAGATCAAGGAAAAGAATGGGATTGAGAATAGTGTGGTGTATCACTTATCAAGAATGAAGATTGAAGATGGATTGCCAATAAATGATTCACTCCCGGAAGAGCAAGTGAATTCGGTAGATACATTATTTTTAATAGATGGAAATCTTAACCAATGAGAAGATACTTATGTGAGTACAGTTTCAACTACAATCTTGGTATGCCGACTTTGTTAACTACCTTTTGAGTGGAAAAGAATAACCGAATTGGGAACCTATGGGAAAAAGAAGTTTTACCATGGCATTAAGTCATACTATTGGGATGATCATTTCCTCTATAAGAAATGTAAGGACCAACTTTATAGAATTTGTATGCTAGAAGAGGAAGCTATGGAAATCATATCCAAATGCTACAATGCAAATTATAGACGACATTTTTCGACTTTTAAGACGGTCCAAATGGCGTTACAATCAGGTTTTTGATGGCCTTCTATGTTTAAGGATGAACATGAAGTAGCCTCCAAATGCGATGCATGTCGAAGGAGAGGAGGTATAACCAGAAGGAACTAGATGCCCATAAATCCTATCCTTGATTTGTTGGGAATAGACTTCATGGGACCCTTCCGTAAATCAAAGTGAAATCTTTATATATTGGTTGTGGTTGATTATGTCTCTAAATGGATAAAAGCTATAGCAAGTCCTAAGAACGACGCTAAGGTAGTTGTCAAGCTACTCAAGACAATCATTTTCCATGGTTTGTAACTCCGACAATAGTGATAAGCGATGGTGGAAGCCACTTCATCAACAACGTTTTTGAGAAGCTCTTTAAGAACAATGGAGTGAAACACAAAGTAGCAACACCATATCACCACAAACTTCGGGACAAGTAGAAGTGTTCAAACGACAAATCAAGGAGATACTAGAGAAGATGGTTGGAGTGAATTAGAAAGATTGGTCTACAAAGCTTGATGATGCACTATGGGCTTATAGAACAGCATTTGAAACACCAATTGGGACAACACCTTTCAACTTAGTATATGAGAAGTCTTGTCTCTTACCTCTTGAGTTAGAACACAAAGAACTTTGGGTAACAAAGAAGCTAAATTTCAACCTCAAGAAAGAGGTTAGTACAATTGGAAGAGCTTGAGAACTTGAGACAAAATTCTTATGAAAGCTCCAAGATTTATAAGGAAAAAACTAAATCTTTCCATGAAAAGAAGACTATCAAGAAAGAATTCAAGAAAGGAGATAAGGTCTTGTTGTTCAACTCTAGATACAAACTCTTTCACGAGAAGTTGAAATCCAAGTTGTCTTGTCCGTTTGAAATAGAAGAGGTCATGCCTTACAGTAGAATGACGCTTGAAAGTCATCGTGGAGAAGAATTCACGATCAATGCGCATGGAGGCAAGCCATACCTTGCGGACATAATAATAGAAAAAGCGAGTCACCTTCTTCTTCTCGATGCTCCATCGCCATATATCACTACAAAGTCAAGCTAATGACTATAAATGTGCGCCCTTGGGAGGCATTTCCAAGAAAAATCACTTTGTTATATAAATAAATTCCTTTAAAATTTTCAATTTTAAGTTTTCTTTAAGTAGATTTTTTGATACGTATTTGATGGTTTTGTTTTATAGGTGGATGAAGATAAAAAAAAGAGGTACCGAAGAAATGTCCAGAGCAATTTCAAGAAACTATCAACCAATTTTTGCTATGTTGGTCGATAATTGGAAGGCAAAAAGAGAAGGGGACTATTTTAAAATATTTTAAATACCCACATACGTTTCTCCGTCCTTATCTTAAAATTTTCTCTCTCTATTCAAGCTCTTCCATCGAAAATTTGAGTTAAATTTTTTGAAAATTTATTTGGTTAAAATCTATGCTTTATTTGGAAGCATTCATGTCATTTCATTTTCAAGAAACCAAGGTATGCACTTTAAATTTCAAAATTTCATGAAGGTGAAACTTTCTTGAAAATTGAAAATCTTGATTTTTGAAGTTCCTAGCTAGAAATTTTTTTGATTATGGTTAGAGTAGCTTAGAGAATGCTTGGGAATTAGGATTCAAAGCTTAGTTTGAGAGATTTGGAGTTAAATTACAAAAAATTGAAAAATGAATGTTCTTGACAGTTGATGGTGAACTTTTGAAAATTTTGGGCATTTAGTGATTTAATAGTCCTAAATGATGGCCTATGGAGAGATATGATGTTCCCAACAAGAATTTTATAATTCCAATGAGTAAAAATAAAGTTATGACCATTTTACTAAGGGATTTTGGATTGGTTAGTGGAAATTTTGAAAATTTATAATTCTTTGAATCCATGTTGTTATAGGTTATTTTCCCCATAAGTATGATTTTTTATGACTCTTTGAGAATTATTTTAAATTTTAAACATTATAACCTTCTTGGGTTCCAATTGTTACACTCATTA
Source organism: Anastatica hierochuntica (assembly GCA_900406275.1). Classification (NCBI taxonomy): domain Eukaryota; kingdom Viridiplantae; phylum Streptophyta; class Magnoliopsida; order Brassicales; family Brassicaceae; genus Anastatica; species Anastatica hierochuntica. The sequence goes on along the minus strand of OVAN01000777.1, from coordinate 28,627 downwards.
AATTCTTGGAACTTACATACATACTTTCAATATAGGAAATAAAGTAGATTGTCATCACAATGGCACCCAAAACAAGAACGGGAACGCGAGTTAAAACACGGAATGGAAGTCAAAGCAAGCTTCCACTCCAAAAGGAACCATTACCTCCAAGAGAGCTTCAATGCCGAAGAAGGTTCCAATAAAAATGGCACCAACGTAAGAGCTCCACTGGTGAGAACTCCACCACCTCCTCCATTGGAAATTGAAGACGCGGTTTGGAGTGAAGAAGAGAAAGAAGAGAGGTGACATTTCGAAAAAGTCACCATAGCATCAAAATGTTCTTATTCAAGGGGATATTGGAGAAGAAAAGGATTTATGAGGAAGTATGTATCTCCTCGAGAACATGTATCTTCGTTGTTTGGTAGATATGGATTAGCCAAGTTATTGAGAAGAGGCGAAGGATTTTCTTGCCACCATTGACCATGTACTTCACTCTACAAGCGTACCTAGTTCTAGATGGGGATATCTCAACTTCAAGATAAGGGACAAAGAATATTCCATAAGCATATACAAGGTTTGCAAAGCATACATCTTACCCGTGACAGATAGAGATAGTTTCCCTTATTGGAAGGACATTGATGCATTTTGGGACATGATAGTCGATGGGCCATTTACAAATGAGAGTACCAAGTCTTCCACGATAAGAAATTCGGTGTTGAGATACACATAAAGACTCTTGGCCAACACGATTTCGCAACGGCCGAGAATGGAGGTGCAACAAATAATTAGGTACTTCTTCTCTTCCAAGGACTTAAAGATGAGTTGATAGAACGGAAAGAATATGCAAAAGAGGATGACTCCAGAAAAACATCAACATTGCACTTCTCTTCCTACACCATATGTTAACTTTGCAATGAACGTTGTTTAGGAAAAAACAACCAATAATCTACTTTGGAGGATTCCTAGAACCTCTCTTCAAAAGAGCTGTCGTTCCCAGAGGAAAGAAAATCCCAGAAAGAAGAGATTTCCTGAGCCTTCACCATCTCGTCCGCTGGCATTTTGTGCGGGTGAACAATGAGACAAAAGATATTGAATACCTCTTTAACCACTTCAAGACTACAAAATAATGGTTGTGGTTCTCCCTTGTCATTTTTTTATATTTGGGAAAAGAAGATGATAAAAAAAAATTCAAAAGAGACAAGAACTGTCTGAGTAGTGGGGAACGGACTAGCACAACAGTGAACACACTCCAACTCATCCCCAAAACTAAGCATCAGAAGGAACTCTTCAAGGTTCTTCAAGAGGAAAAAAGGAAATTTGAGGAAAGAGTGAGAGTGAGCCGAGACAATGAAGACTTGAAGAGACAATTGATAGAAATGCCTCACCAAATCCAACAAGAAGAAATGAGAATCGAATAAACGGAAGGAAGTGTAGCTCAAGCTAACACGCCGATTGCTATAGAAGCACTCACTTTCTTGGCCGCCTTGAGAGGAAATATGACCTATAACTTCACTTACAAGACCTATATGCACAAAAGAAAGATAATAGAATCCAACAAACCAAGGTCACCATAGAAAAAAGGTACAACCTACAACACATCGTAAATATCATCTCATGTTTTCATTCATATTTTTTGTTTTAATTGTTTTTAAAAGTCAATCTTACGGCTTATGATTCACCTAGATGGTGAAGTTTAAGTTTGGGGAGGAGTTTAGTACTATTGAGAATTTTTATTTGTTTTGTTTTATTTTTCATCCTTGAGTCATTCATTGTGAATATGCATTGTACATAGCTAAATTGTGAAAAAAAACTTCATTGGTTTTTGAAGTTTACATAGATGCATTCATGTGAAGTTAGGTGGTTAGAAGCATATATGGTGCATTTGGCATAAAGAACCACGCCTTGTAAGTAAAGTTAGTCATGCTTACAATTCAATGTCCTCATTAGTAGTAATATAATGCTTGAACCATCTAGAAATTTGGAAAAGTCATGCTTGGAATTGGCCTTTTAAAGCCTTTTTTATATAATTGAAGCATATTAGATTTGAAGCCAATCCCATCTAAGAAGAACTTAATTGAATTTAGTTTTTCGTGCTTATGGTCTTAAAGTTCTCTTCTAAGCTAAAACACTAGACACATGACCACATCTCTACAAAACTGATTGGACTCTGATGAATATAATTCCAGACCATTATCTGAACGAACACTCTTGACTTTCTTCCCAGTTTGATTCTCCACCAGCTTCTTCAAATACTTGAAGCTACTAAAAGCTTCACTCTTGTTCTTCATGAAAAATATCCAAGTATTCCTTGAATAATCATCAATGATAAAAACAAAATACATGTGACCTTCCAAGGATTCCACTCTTAACGGACCCCAACAACCTGAATGGATGTAATCCAATGTGTCTTTTGTTATGTGAATAACCTTGGAAAAACTCTTCTTATGCAACTTCCTAAACACAGTGCTCACATAACTCCAGAATCTTGGTCTTATGACCATAAAGAAGATATTGCTTCGATAGAATCTGCTTCCCTCTTTCACCCATATTAACAAGTCTCATATCCCATAGCTTTGTCATATCTTCCTCGCAAAATTTTGGAGATGCAACAATTGTTGAACCTACTTATGTAGAACTTTCTAGCAAATACAAAGTACCGCAAATGAAACCTCTCAAAATCACATCTGAACCCTTGAAGATATTTAGAAATCCATCTCCACCTGAATACTTGAAACCTATGCTATTCAAAAGACTAGCCGAGATCAAGTTCTTTGCCATTGATAGAACATGTTTAACGCCTGATATTGTACAATATCTACCATCATATGTCCTGAGCTTGATTGACCCATTACCAGTAATCTTACAGACACAGTCATCTGCCATCTTGATCTTACCATCACGTACCTCCTCATACTATGAAAACCACTCCCTCCTTGTACACATATGATAGGATGCTCCTAAATTTAGAACTCACACATTCTTAGGATGATCTTGTCCGTGAACAACAAGAGCAATATCTTCTTCTTCAGACTTTGTTTCATTCTCTGCAACTGCAGCGGAACAAGATTGTTTCTTTCTCTTAGGGTAATCAAACTTTCGATGCCCTTTCTCCTTGTAATAATTACAAAGATCAATTGGTTTAGGACCTCTTGAGAAAGCCTTTTTGTCCTTCAAACTTTTGCTTTTCCCAGAGTTCTTCCCAACACTAACAAATAATCCAGAAGTCTGATTATCCGTACCATAACAAGATGTTGAGTGCCTCAACTCCCCGTTATGGATTGCTGACCTAAATTCCTCCATACTAACCGAGTCTTTGCTTCCATTGAACGACTCAACAAAGTTCTTGTAAAAAATTGGCAAAGAAACAAAAAATTCAGTGCCATATCTTAACCTCCACCTTGATATTGATATTGTTCAGATCTAGCAATACCAAAATTCAGCTTGCCAAGGTGATCCTGGAGTTTCGAACCTTCCTGCACTCTAAGAGCGAAAATACGTTCTTTAAAAATTAGTTTATTAGTTAGAGACTTCATCATGTATAACCTCTCTAATTTCAGCCACAGTTCTGCCGCAGACTCGACGTCAGAAATCTTGATGATGATTACATCAATCAGACTCAACAAGATTGTTGAATAAGCCTTTTCAGCTGAATCTTTTGAAACCCATGATCCAAGAAAGAAAGATTAAAGTCAAGAAAAACAAACTAAAACTAAAAAGATTCAAAGGTTTACAAAAGTTGTAAAGTTTTGAAAAGATTATCCAAAAGTGACAAAAGTTGAGATCTCATATGTTTATGATGGTTTGAGAGGTTATTAATACATGAATGGAGAATGAGGATTTTCCTAGGAAATTTTTGGCTATCGTTTAAACTACCATCAACCCCTTGATAACGTACCATCAACCCTAAAGTCGATGGTGAGCTAAATGGGCAAGAACTAGTTGAGTTAGCTCACCATCCCCCCCCCCCCCCACTTTGGCAGTTGATGGTGAAGTAAATGGATAGGGACTTTGGCTCCTCTGCCTCTTTTTTGAGCATTCATCGACCGATCCTTTCTCCATGGTCAATGGTGGCTTAACTTCCTTTCATTTTCATCCTTTTCCCATTTTCTTTAGTCTTTTTAGAACCTATTCTTCCATTTGCAAGTAGTCCTTGATTTATCCTTGTTTCCTCATCAATTTCCACAAAATTTTCAAAGCTCCAATCTCTCCTTTCCTCTGTTTAAAGTCTATCCCTACATATGCAAAGAAATGCAATAATTACAACCTAAAGATAATGAAATCATACAATAAATGATACTTACTATGCATTAAACTATGACCACATCAAGAGACTGCAAGGAGAAATGATACAAAAGATTGAGTTTTACCTCAGTAAGGTAGAGCAGATGACGTTTGAAATGAGGAGGAATTTGAGTTAGTATTATTTAGTTTGTGCCATATATTGGTCTTGCACACGAATTTGAGAGGATCACTTATACAAGGATTGAAATTTCGAATACCAAATTTTTACATCGATTTGAGAAACAGTCTCCTGTTAGATCAAGAATAATGTTGAGAAGTTATCATTAGTTTCAGAAATTTAAAGGGTGGGTTTGAGGAGTTTTGGATTCTAACACAAAGTAAAGTTTCACCCCTCTCTTGTTGTCTCTCACCCCTCTCTTGTTGTCTCTCCCATCTTTATCTTTTTCAGGTTCGTATTAGAAGTGGCGGTTTAAAGTTCAAGTTGATGGTTTTGCGGAATAGTTTTTGATGTACCAGTGGGTTAACCCTGGTTCCTTCGGAACAGGCGCTACAATTTGGTATCAGAGCCTAGGTTAAAGGCCACTCCGGTTGTGACCCGGAGGGTCATAACTTTTCAAAATAAAATTTGTTTTAAATAAAAATTATTTTCCCAGGACCATTAAGAAAAAAATTCCAAAACACCAACTTAAGCATTAAGCTAGCTTTTAGCTCTAGGGGTATCTTTTGAGTTCAAAGGCGTGAGAGTATTGACGACATGAGTTTTGAGACTTGAGCTACTGCGACTACTAAAGACGTTCGCCGACACTTTTGGTCATCGAGGTTGAGAAGGCATATTCAGAGCTACTGACATTGTTTGTGCGAGAGCCTGCGAGGGAGTAGCGAAGAAAACATCTGATTCGGATAACAAGAAGGTTTTGGGTGTGCTTTCGAGTCTAGTTCGTTAGTTTTCAAGTCGAGATGTGAAGCAGAGGAGCAGTTCTCCTAGTGTGGTTCCCAAGCAAGGCCTGAGGACCTTGGTGAGGATGAGGGCTCGCGTCTCTGTAAGTGGAGTGCGTACTAAAGGTCCTTGGGTGGTTGAGTGCTTCGTCTGAGTGTTGGGATGGGGTGCAAAAGGACCATGAGTGGATAAGTGCTTCGTCCAAGAGTTGGTATGGGGTGAGAAAGGGGATCGCGAGTGGAGGTAACCTTAGATTGGGAGGACGGGCAGTAAGCCAGCTGGCCTAGGTGAGCGACCAAGGAAGGATTTTGCATGTTGTGTGACTTGCATGCATAGTCATTGATTTCCGAAAATGCCAATTTGTGTGTAGATTGCGACAATGGGGCCAACGGAAGCATACATAGGGGAAAATGGTTTTAAAAAGGGATTTGCGATAATGGAGTCATTGTGAGAGATGCGTTTAAGATCGGTTTAATCGAGGGCGTGTTTGTTTCGATGTCTCAAAAGTTTCACGAATCGGTTGGAAGACACAAGGGATACAAAGGGTTATGCATTTCTTGAGTTAGTAGAAGCAACTTAGGCCGACTCAAATTGGGAAGACTAAGTAAGGACAACTTAATTGGACCACCGATCTATAAGGACGCAGTTGTATAAGGAGGTCACCCTGGATGTTGGGATGACGTTGGGTACGTCTAGAGCTCCACTGAGTAAGAAGAGGAAGCTCCTGTGAAGTCGAAGTAAGTGTTGCATGTCATATCTAATGGGGATGGAAACCCAAGTTATGGTGGAAATAAAAAGATTGTGTGGGACACGATCACATAGGGGAGATCAACTATGCAGTCAAAAGACATTTTTGCATACCATGATTGTCTAAGGCGTTGGAGTTGACAGGGAATTTGCTTGAGACGTTTGGATATTGGATAAAATCTCGTCACAACACAAAATGTGGACAAGGAAGTATGCACATGTGATGTGACATCTCCCTCAGATGGAACAAAAAAGGAATGGAAGGATCTGATTCAAATGTCAGAACTACTCAAAGGATGAGTATTCCACCGACATTTCAAGGAGGTTTTTAGTTGATATCGGACGTCCTAGTTTCTAAAAAGGATACAATCGGACAACCACCAATCTCGAGGACAAGGATGGTGAACTGCTTGAGACTAAGGAGAGTGCCTTAAATGTACATTCTCGATGTACCCCGCGCAGCGGAAGCGTGGTGGGCTCAACGCACAATGACGGTGGTATGAAAGCACCATGTGGACTTTTTTTTATAAGAAGCTAGATGATGGAAGTTAGTATAGCGCACTGGAAGTGTGGTATATCAAAATAAGGATATATTAGTCCTGTAAAGCCAAAAAGTCGTGGCTATCATCTTCATCGACATGTCGCCAGGCAAGGATGTCTACTGAAACGCGAATCATATCAAACCAACCAAAAGGATTGAGATGGAGGAAATAAGTCAGCTGATGGTTAAGAATCATGAACTTTTAAGACGGTGACAAACTCAAGCATTGTGTCAAGATCGATATGGAAGGAACCACACAAAATGATATGGGACATGCTTGAGCGGAAGCCAAAGGATTCGAAGGACAAGATTCTATGCGAGCTCACAAGACACAGGTTGCCAAGGGATGAAGTATCACAACGGAACCTATGAGGGATTACCATTGGAACGATATCAACAAGTGATGCATACTAATCAGTTGGGTCTCACTTAGGGCTAAAGGAACGCCCTAGGATCGTGGAGGTATAAGGACAAAACCTCAACTATGGATGAGGATGTGAGCATAAAAGACAAATCTTATAGAGAACGACCTCCTGTGTAAGGACTGAGGTAAAACAAAGACTGCCTAGAAAAGAATATAGCTAAGTGCGTGACGGGACACTAGCAAAGTGGTAGCGGTAATAGGCAAGACCGTACCAAAGCATGAAAGGTAAATGCAAGCGGATGGAGTTGAGGTCAAAGGACGAGTTCTCCCTGGAACAGACTAGGCAGAGAGAGGACATATATGGTGCATAAGAAAATGTACAACCATCATCTCCCTGAAGGAGGATACTTCAGAGCTTGGTAGGAAACTAAGCGGGAGAGAGCTGAGACCTGGAGTAGAGGGTGGTCAAAAAAAACCAAAACCTATGTGTTGTCACATTCGACTTGACTCGTGTGCAGACATATCAGTTATCTGTAGTTCAGGGTGTTGCAACTCTCAGTATTCGGGACGAATTCTCTGTAAGGAGGGGAGAATTGTAACACCCCGGTTTTCTAATCCCGGTTCAATTCGATCAAGCCAATTTTTCTGCTAAACCGAGCCAAGCCTTCCTTATTTAATCCTAACCTGAAAACCTAAATCTTTTAGCATTATTTTCTTCCTTTTTTCCAAGCCGTCGTCAACCTCAGGGAGAAGAGAGACAGAAGTTTTCGAGCCATCAGAGGAAGAGAGAAGAGAGAAAAGGAGAAAGGAGATGAAGCATGTGCAGTCTCTGCAGAGGACAGACTCGATATGCTGTGAGAGAAAAGAGAAACGGCCAATCAAATCAACAGTGTTCGATCTGAAAATTTTGATACAAAGTAAATGACTCGTCGATCTTCGTTCTGAATTTTACAGAATGCAATTTTGAGTTTTCTACTGAAAGTTATGGACGTTTTACTAAAAGGTTTTTATACTGTCTGAGTCTGCGATCAGTCCGAGTTTGAAGGATGTTTCCAAGAGAAAATGGAGTCTGATCGGAGTGAAAATAGAGCCCACGGTTAGAGGACATCCGTAGATATAATCTGACCGTTCGGATCGAGGAATTAACGGTTAGTTTTAGAGTTATAGGCTTGTTTCTAAGTGCTGGAGAATCTGTCAGATTTCCAGAACTAGCATGTTGGTGTGTTTTTCGAGTTAGGTTGACTTAACAGAGGATTTGTGATCTTATCTTTTGTTGTTCAATGTAGGGACTCATATGAATCCTCTGATATAAGGAAAGCTGATTTTGGGTTCATATGAGTGGAGAATCGAGTCCCGAAAGTTAGCGCAGCGAAGCTATCTGTGTCAAAAGGAAATCGAAGAGCTCGAGTTTGAGGATTCCAGAGAGTTGCAGACGCCCAAAAACATTCTCGAGAATGCTGTTTACTCGCTAAGTAAAATTACCGTTTTGCCTCTGGCCCGAGTTTTCTTTTTAGGAAGTTTCCAAATATGGCAGTTTTCCATATTGTAAAGTTTCCTTTTTGGGAAGTTTCCTCTTTGGGCATGTTTTCTTTTTTAGGCAGCTTTCCATTTATGGCAGGTTTCCATAAATGGAAAGTTTCCATTTTTAGCAGGTTCCCGTTTAAAGTCTAATTCTGTTTCTTGTTCCAGGTACTTTTTTTTGAAGGAAGATCAGCGTGGGATAAGAAGGATGACGCATGATCTCCGTGGGGTAAAGCTCATAAGGAGGATCATCAATTAGATATTTCAGAGTTGTATCTACCATGTGACTAAGGTGAGGAGCTATCGCGTAAATCCCCCGCTTTCTTTTGACTTAGATTTCTTCCTCGTTAGGCTAGCACCGGAACATGATTGAGTCTCTATGAATCGAGTCTGATTGGGTGTTGCGTGAATTGATTTCTTTCGTGTTAAATTGGAATTAGTGTTAATCGATGATACCATTGATTGTTTCGCATGATGATTGTAGTGTGTGTTATAGTTATAAAGTGTGATGAACAGTAGGAGAAGACTTGACGTAGGGTACAGATGAAGAATCCATGTAGTCCCGGAGTCGTGTGTGCGTATGGTGCGGGCATTAAGTCGATCGGTGTTCGTAGCCCTGAGATCGATAAAGCGTCCACTGGGCGGTGTGTAAAGGCACTTAGCCTGTGCTGTGTAAGACTCTTCGGGGGGTGCCGGCAGTCACTGAAGCTGTCTAGGACCAATTCTGTGTTTTCTTTTGGTGCTTTAGATGCTATGTTTGCTGCATGTTTCTAGGACTAGTTTGGCGGTGTTGATTTGCTAAGTCGGGTCTGCGGACTTGCGTGCTCTAGCAATCCAGCCCCTCAGTGAGTGATTCCCCTGTCACTCACCCCTCTCTTCTTGTCCCTCCCATCTTTTTCTTTTTTCAGGTTTGTGTTAGAAGCGGCGGTTTAAAGTTTAAGTTGGTGGTTTTGCGAAATGTGTTGTAACAGTTGGTTAATCTTGGTTCCTTCGGAACAGATTTTACAACATTGTGGACCCTTAACGATTTTATACGTTTTAATATTTATAGTTCTATATATTTGTTAGATACAATTGTAATATATATATTATTATTCTAAATTAATTTTAAAGAAAAATCGCTATTTATAAAATATTGCATTATATGGTATTGAAAAAACATACTTGGAGAATAAATGAAAAATAATCATTTAAAATATAAAAAAATTAGAAAAAGTAAAATATGTGTCTCTTTTATATAGGATAAATTCAATTCGTTTTGTTTACCGGATTAAAAAGGAGAAATTACATCTAATAACAAAAAAGAGAGTTTTTATATTTTAAATGATTATCCTAAATTAGAAAATGTTAAAACTCTCTTTTTTAAAATATAAATAACTCTCTTGTAAAATAATCTTTTTTATATTACCGGATTCTTGAATTACGGTTATTCCCCTTGTAGTTATAGCCTTCGAATTAGAGTATTTCCATATATTTTAATGGATAACTTCTATATTCGAGCTTATAATACAAAAAGTAATATTTCCCTAGATTCATTAAGGAATTTGTCCTTATCTCTTAAGATCTTAGTCCGACTAAGGGGATATGCGTCCTACCTTGGCTATGATCTCGGCTTGGCGATGGTGTGCTTGGCTATGGCTTTGGCTAGCACCTACAACTAGGGAGTTTGTTTATGTCTCCTTGGTCTAGGCTATGACCGAACTCTAAGGGAATAAAATTACCTCCAATAGTTTCCTCCCACACTCTTCATTTTCCACTTGTGGAATTTGAAGAGTAGATCATGTCTTAAGAGAATTCCGTTCATACTTTAGTTTGGGATCGACTTTGTAAAAATCATAAAAATAAGAGTAGCTGCCGCCATGGCTCTCGCTGCTATGGCTTCATCCTTTGTGACTCTCATTAGCGCTTGGTGGACCACATCTTTTTGATAAACTCTTGGGGCTTGAACTCCATGGCGTAATATTGGCTTCTCTTTTCGCTTCGAGCCCATTACCGCTAAGGTTAAATAAACAGGAAAGCGAAGAGTCTTGGACATTTCACTTTTTCGCTTGCCTCTTCTAAGTCAGATTAGGGTTTTCTTTCAAAAAACCACAACTTTCTCTGCTTTTTCCGGTAAGTCTTTAGCATATTTCCAGTAGATCTGACTTTCTTTTACCCTTAGTAGTGGTTGCGTCGAGGCGATGGAAGTAGATCTTCGATTTTGACTTAGAGATTTCACCGTTGATGATCTTTTCTGTTGATGTTTGAGCGGTTTCTAACCATTTCTCATTTAGTTCCACAGATCTACAACGGTTTCTGTCATTTGCATCTCCGCCGCTTTAACCCCAAGTACTAAGGTAACACTTTTCTATGATCTTCATGGCGAATCACTGTGCCTTAGACGTCTGACCTCTTTAACAATCTTGTAGAGGTCGCAAAAGTATGGCTTTTAGCGTCTCGCCATATGTTTTTGTAGAAATGCAACCTCATAATTTTCTCTTCTGGCTTGCAGGTCCGTGATGAGATCGTCAAAGGATCAGCTTTAGAATCGCTTGGTAGTCTCTTGGACTTCCCCAAATTCAGAGGTCGCCTCTGGATTTCCTCTGCGAAGCGAGAAAACAAAGGGTTAACAACCGGGCACGAGAAAGAGAGTTTTAAAACGGATTAAGGTCTTTATCTATAAGACTCGCTTTCGTTTCTCTCTTAGGACTCTCTCTCTCAGGGAGAGTCTTTGCTTTTCTCTAATTAACCCATCCCCCATTTTGGAGTGGACCCATTTCCGGCGAAAGCTACGGTCTTCTTACCTGTCTCAATATCTTCTTTCCTTCCTTGCTCACTCACCAATAAGTGCTCATAAATCAAATAATCTTCTTTCCTTATCTCATACCTCTTTCTAAAATCAGAGCTCATGGACTTTAAAAAAGCTGAAGTAATCTAAGATATCAACGCTCATCTTTTCCAATCAGCTTTAATTTCTCTCACTCCCAAAATTACCTTTCGCCGGAAAATTGAGAAGAAGCACCGAATCTTTTTTACGAAGACAATGGCCGACAATCTCCATTTAGCATTACAATCCATCAACCTGGAAGATGATGAACCCCTTACCTTTCCTGATAGCCCCAGATTTAAGCTTACCTGTATCAACTCGATGAGCATTGTTGGTTGCTTCTTGAATCCAGAAGCTCAACACATGGCGAAAATGATCGAAACAATGCCTCAACTATGAAGAGTATATGACAGGGTCAATGGTATCACACTTTCTCGCGATAGATTTCAATTTATCTTCCAGAGAGAGGATGATATCCAAACAGTTCTCAAGAACAGGTCGTGGTCCTTTAATAACTGGACTATGCTTCTTGAAAGATGGACAAACAACCCCTCTCCAACCTTCCTATCATCCTTTGAAGTTTGGGGTTCGAATTGGTAATATTCCAAGATCGGTCTTCACCCTGGATACTATTGACTACCTTGGTAGAGCTGCCGGAAAGGTTGAAGAGATTGAATTCGACTCTGAAGCCTCTCAGAAAATGGCGTATGTACGGGTTCGTGTTACTACCTCCGTTGACAAGCCCCTGAAACCAACTAAGACACTGAACATTTCCGGTGTTGGATCTGTGATCATTTCGTATGAATACGAACGTATCCGTAAACGCTGCTTTCTGTGTCATTTGCTCACACATGAGAACACTAAGTGTCCTTACATGAAGACTAAGCAAAAGACCCATTTGGAGAATGATGCAGCTAACAGTGGTCTAATCCAAAGTAACCAAGATGTTAGAAGATATGAGGGGATCCTGGAACCTCCCCCTAGCTTTCAACTTCTATTTCCTTCTCTGTCAATGGAAGATCGTAGAATGGCTATGCAGTACATATCACATTCTGATCCCACAGAGCGCTTGGCACGTATTGAAAGGGTTCAACAATCAATTGAAAGAGGCATAGAAGATGTTTCCTCCAAGCTGCCAAGGATTACTTTAACAACTAGTAAAACTGTTGGAAGGGTATTCTGTTTTGAGAAACAGAGTGAATGCCATAGGTCCAACAATTATGTCTACTATGCTCCCTTTAAGACCTCAGAAGGCAAACAAGATGAAGAAGTGGATTCCTTTTTATGTCTCTTTGCTCCTCCTTTAGCGAATGGTCCAACAGGGTTTATTTTTGGAACGTCTAAGGATCCAAAAGCCGAGACTAATGCTGGGAGGAGATCATTCAGGAAGAGATGTCCCTCATGGAAGAGGAAGAACAAACCGAGAACTCCAAGCCTTCCAGACCTGAATGTAACATTGGAAAGCACCCAAAAGAAGACAAAAACATCAGCTACAAAGAGTGGTAGATCCAAGAGAAAGGCTTTGGTAGTCATTGACAATTCCGTTGTCAAATCTCCCAAAAACCAAGAAAAGGCGGTGGCTTCCGTATTGAGATCAATATGAGCATCATCAGTTGGAACTGTCACGGTGCTGGAAGCACCGAGACAGTGGCTCGTCTCCGGAAGTTGCACAAGGAACACTTTCCGTATTTTTTATTTCTTATGGAAACGAAACGAATGTCTGATTTTATTTTTGGTTTACAACGTAGTTTAGTGTATGTTGATGTTGCAATTGTAGATCCGGTTGGCCTAAGTGGTGGCCTCGCGGTCTTTTGGAAAAGTAATTTTAAAGTGGACGTTCTCTCTTCTGATAAAAGGATTATTGATTTAAAAGTGCAAATGGGTTCAATCATCTTCTTTCTTTCGTGTGTGTATGGTGACCCGATTCGAGCCAAGAGACAGGAAGTCTGGTCGAAACTCAGTGATATTAGTCTTTTAAGGGATGAAACATGGCTGTTGGTGGGCGATTCTAATGAGTTAATGAACAAGCAAGAGAAAAGTGGTGGTCCTTTGAGAGATGATTCTACTTTCTTTGATTTCCGAGCTATGGTTGATAATTGTCAATTGAAAGAGCTCAGATACTCAGGTAACTCCTTGTCATGGGGGGGGGGGNGGGGGGGGGGGGGGGTTGGAGGGATAATACATGGGTGCAATGCCGCTTAGATTGTAGTTTTGGGAATGAGGAGTGGTGTAGACACTTTCCGAGAGCTTTAACAAAGTACTTTGATCTATGGGCATCAGACCACAAACCAATCAAAATAAGCTTTGCTACGGAGATAGAAGAGCCTGGACGTGGAAGATTTTTCTTTGATAAACGATGTATGCACAAGCCAGGCATTGATAAGATTGTTCAAAAAGTATGGTGCCCTGACCTGGAAACTGAGAACCTTTCTTTGATGGAGCGAATCAGTAGATGTCGATCAGAATTGGCTAAGTGGAAGAGATCCTCCAACTTGAATGCAAATTCACGGATAAAGAAGCTCCACTCCTTACTAGAACAGGAAGTGTCAAAGCGAAATCCAATCCGGAACCTGATGCAAAAATTAAAGCAGGATCTAGCAGTGTCTTACAAAGAAGAAGAAGACTTTTGGAGGCAAAAATGTCGAGAAGATTGGCTCAAGTCCAGCGACAAGAACACTCCATATTTTCACAACTCTGTTAAGGGAAGAAGAATTAAGAACAAAATAGTAATGCTTAAGGATGAGAATGGTTTTGAACACTTTCACGAAGGATCTAAAGGTTCGGTGGCTACTGACTTCTGTAGAGACCTCTTCGTGAGCTCTAACCCTTATGATATATACTCTATTTTTGATGGCTTCAATACCAGAGTTTCTTTACATATGAACTCCGAGCTCATTCGAAAGGTATCGCCAGAAGAGATTAAACAAGCTGCTTTTAGTATTAACAGTGGCAGCACTCCGGGTGAGGATGGTCTAACAGGGGCCTTCTACAAGAGATTATGGAATATTGTGGGTCCAAGCTTGGTGAAAGAGATACAAAAGTTCTTTGAAACCTCAATAATGGAACCAGATTAGAACCATACCCAACTTTGTCTTATCCCGAAGGTTACAAATGCGACGAAGATGATAGAGATGCGCCCAATTAGTCTCTGTACAGTACAATATAAAATTGTATCGAAGATACTTTGTGCTCGACTTAAGAAGCTTCTTCCCGTCATTATCTCGGAAACGCAAGGAGCATTTGTTTCAGGTAGACTCATCTCCGACAATATCATCATCGCGCACGAATCAGTCCATGCTTTGCGGGTGAATGAAAAGATATCGAGCTCCTCCATGGCTATTGAAACAGACATGCCCAAAGCTTACGACCGTGTCGAATGGCCCTTCATTGAAACGTTGCTCGACAGAATGGGATTTCATCGACAATGGATCACATGGATCATGGCCTCCGTTAGCACAATATCTTATACAGTTCTGATGAATGGCAGATCACACGGGTTTATCAAACCAGAAAGAGGTATCCGCCAAGGCGATCCACTCTCACTTTTCCTTTTCATTCTTTGCACATAAGCATTTGTCCACATTTTGAATAAATCAGAAAGGAAAGGAGCTATATCTAGCATTCGGATTGCGCCTACAAGTCCTAGTGTTCACCACCGGTTATTCGCAGATGACAATCTACTACTCTGTCAAGCTTCAGTTGCTGAGTGTACAGAGATCCTTAATTGCTTGCATGACTACGGCGCTGCCTCTAAACAGATGGTGAATAAAGCAAAATCTTCGATTATCTTTGGTACAAAAGTTTCACTAGAAACCAAAGAAGTTGTTAAACGCACTTTAGGCATTGAGAAAGAAGGAGGTGAAGGTACATACCTGGGCCTACTGGATTGTTTTAGTGGATCCAAATGTAAGTTGCTTAACTTCATCCACGAGAAACTTCAATCGAGATTACAAGGTTGGTATACGAAGTCTCTCTCTCAAGGTGATAAAGAAATATTACTGAAATCAATTGGTTTAGCTTCACCGATCTATGCAATGTCCTGCTTCAAACTGCCTCAAGAAACCTGTAAAAAGCTAACGAGTGCATTGGTGAGTTTCTGATGGAGCAGCGAACAAGATAAGCGTAAAATACCCTGGGTCTCTTGGCAAAAAATTTGTAGAACCAAAGAAGAAGGTGGTCTGGGATTTCATGATATTAGCTGGTTCAACCAAGCCTTGCTCGCTAAGCAAGCGTGGAGGATTGTCCACCAGCCTGATTCCTTGTTGTCTCGAATTTTAAAAGGTCGTTACTTTAATAGGAATGGTTTTCTTCATTGTGGCCTTGGAAAGAGACCCTCTTATGCTTGGAGGAGTATCATCCATGGAGGAGAATTATTGTCAAAAGGGCTTGTTAAAAGTATTGGCAATGGTCTCTCTACAAATATTTGGTCTGATAATTGGTTGTTTGATCACCAGCCACGACCTCCTCTAGAGAGACCAGGTAACTCACTCTCTGCCACCTACGTCTCTGAGCTACTTCTTCCTTACTCAGGAACTTAGAATATCCCCCTGGTGAGAAGTATATTTACAGATGAGGATGCAGCAGAAGTGTTGAACATTCGTTGTTGTGTTAATCAACCTGATAGTTTTGTTTGGAGCTCTTCCAAAACTGGTTTATATACTGTGCAAAGTGGTTATAAGCTGCTAGAGTCTATCCTCGAACAAGAACAACCTTATTTGGCTCCTTTACCTCCTCTAGAGAAAAAGACTTGGTCTCGTGTATGGAAACTTAAAACTTCCCCAAAGATTAAGCACTTTCTTTGGAAAGCTATGTCTGGAGCTCTCGCCGTCTCACAACGGCTACAATCAGGAGGTATTGAAATCGACTCTCTATGCCAGGTTTGTAAAAAAGAACCGGAAACGACCTGCCGCATGCTATTTAGATGCTCGACTGCTGCTCGGATATGGGATATATCTTTAATACCTAAGCCATCACGAGGTTTCTCTCAAAATTCTGTGTTATTGAACTTTCACTACCTCAGGAACTGCATCACAAATGTAGCTATTCCGGAAGAGCAAAGACTAACCATACCATGGATACTATGGCAGATCTGGAAAGGAAGGAACTTGATCATCTTCGAGAAAGCAAGCTGTAGCGCTGCTAGCATTCTGGACAAAGCGGTGGATGGATCTAAAGAATGGCATTCAGTCAGACTAAGTACTGTGGCAACCACATGTGTTTTGGATATGCAGAGAGCTCCTGAAGAGACTCATTGGCTACCACCGAATGAAGGTAAGCTCAAATGCAATGTTGGTTCAACCCGGTTCTTCGCTAATAGGCTCTGTGGAGTCTCTTGGCTCACACGTGATTATCAAGGGAGTGTTGTAGCTCACAGTAGAAGAGCGTACACATGCATTGTCTCTGATTTGGAAGCGCACCTCCTTGGTTTATTCTGGTCAATCGAAAGTATGAGTAATATGAGGTTTAAGAAGGTTATCTTTGAAGTTTCTAGATCCTTATGCTTGGAAGCCCTTCAAAACCCTCACAATTTTCCTCTGTTCCGGAGTTTGTTATCTACTATAACTAATCTCCTAAGCAATTTTGAGGAGTGGTCCCTGGTAAGCACTTGTTCTGCTTGTAATCAACCAGCTCAAGCTATAGCAGACAGTGTTATTGCAAGTAATAGATTTCAGTCTTACATAGCTAGTCAGGGACCTGGCTGGTTAGCTGATACTATTGCTATGGAGGCAGAGCATGCTAGACTTCAGTAAAGGGTCCCTCATGTATCCTTTGGAGGTGGAAACAGTGTCCGGTTGGGTTCATATAAAAATGAATCTGGTGGCTTGCTAAATTTTGGTGAATCATTTTCGAAAGTCTAAGCAGTTCTTATCGTGAAAGCTCTCTCTTTAGTTAGTTACAACACCGTCATTTCTTCTCCCCTTCGATCCTTGGTTTTTTCTTTTATTTAGACCTCTGTCTCTCTGTTCCAAACAGAATTTATTCTTTGTATTTCCTTTTCTAATTCCATAGATAAAAAAAAACAAAAAATTTCAATACCTATAAACATATTCTCTCTCCAAAAAACGAAATTTTGTATAATATGTATTATGCACAAATTTACCCTTACACCAAAATCTTATTTTTATTTTTAAAAGGAATCAAACACTCGTAGGCGTAATCGGTCTACAAAAATAGGCTGTCTATATTTGAATATAACATACCATAGTACTAATCTTTTTAACTTAGATTATTTCCTTACTAAATACGCATCCTCAAAAAAATTGTATTACCTTATATAATGAAGAATATGTCGTACACCTCAATCACTTAATTCACTCTTCTTTAAGTTATTCACCTATCCCACTATAACTACTCTCCACCCCCATTATTATTAAACCACGCCATTATAAGTTGACATTCACATTCAATTTCATATTATAATTTCAGTTACCATTTATGTATAATTAAGTTTTTGTTTCTCTTTTGAAATTAATTTGGTATTTTGCGCTATTTATATACATAAAAATAATATTATTATCTAAAAATAGGGTTATGACGTATTGTATATACTATCTTGAAGAATATTTGAGGATTTTTTGGTGATTCTTCGATGGAGAAGAACAAGAATAAGGTTATCGATGAGTTTTTTGGGTTTTGAGAAAAAGATGAACGAAAGAGACATAAGTAATGCAAAAGACTCTTCTTCATTATTGAGTAACAGAAGTCGATTACAAGTATATGTGTTTATCAAAGTCTCGGGATCGGATCCTTTAATTACGGTTATTCCCCTTGTAGTTATAGCCTTCGAATTATAGTATTTCCATATATTTTAATGGATAACTTCTATATTCGAGCTTATCATACAAAAAGGAATATTTCCCTAGATTCATTAAGGCAATTATCTTTATCTCTTAAGATCTTAGACTGACTAAGGGGATATGCGTCCTACCTCGGCTGTGACCTCGGCTTGGCGATGGTGTGCTTGGCTATGGCCTTGGCTAGTACCTACAACTAGGAAGTTTGTTTATGTCTCCTTGGTCTAGGCTATGGCCGAACTCTAAGGGAATAAAATTACCTACAACAGTTGGCCTCCACACTCCTCATTTTCCACTTGTGGAATTTGAAGAGTAGATCATGTCTTAAGAGAATTCGGTTCATACCTTAGTTTGGGATCGACTTTGTAAAAGTCATAAAAATAAGAGTAGCTGCCGCCATGGCTCTCGCTGTTATGGCTTCATCCTCTGTGACTCTCATTAGCGCTTGGTGAACCGCATCTTTTTGATAAACTATTGGGCTTGAACTCCATGGCGTAATATTGGCTTCTCTTTTCGCTTCGAGCTCATTACCGCTAAGGTTAAATAAACAGGAAAACGAAGAGTCTTGAACATTTCACTTTTTCGCTTGCCTCTTCTAAGTCAGATTAGGGTTTTCTCTCAAAAAGCCACAACTTTCTCTGCTTTTTTCGGTAAGTCTTTAGCATATTTTCAGTAGATCTGACTTTCTTTTACCCTTAGTAGTGGTTCCATCGAGGCGATGGAAATAGATCTTCGATTTTGACTTAGAGATTTCACCGTTGATGATCTTTTCTGTTGATGTTTGAGCGGTTTCTAACCATTTCTCCTTTAATTCCACAGATCTCCAACGGTTTTCGTCATTCGCATCTCCGCCGCTTTAACTCCCAATACTAAGGTAACACTTTTCTATGATCTTCGTGGCAAATCGCTGTGCCTTAGACGTCTGACCTCTTTAACAATCTTGTAGAGGTCGTTAAAGTATGGCTTTTAGCGTCTCGCCATATGTTTTTATAGAAATGCAACCTCATCATTTTCTCTTCTGGCTTGCAGTACCGTGATGAGATCGTCAAAGGATCAGCTTTAGAATCGCTTGGTAGTCTCTTGGACTTCCCCAAATTCAGGGGTTGCCTCTGGATTTCCTCCATCGTCCAAGGGCGAGGATCATGTTAGGATAAGGAGACAAGGTCATCGCTTAACGTCGATTTCTCCATGGCGCTTCAGAATTGTCCTGAAGATGCTTAGCGCCTGTGATGATAGAGTAACGACCTTCAAGATATTCAATCGAGCTAGGAAACGATGGCGGACCGATGCTCCGGCTATTGCCATGACTATTCGAATGGAATTCCACCTTGGTGATCTCTTCTTGTCGTGTTGGACATCCTTGGTGCTTCCTTTAGATTTAAAGTTTCTAAGGCTGTTCAGGATGGGACTAATGGAGTGAAGATGGCTCTCCATGTTGAAGATGAGCTGCATCAGCACCAGAAAAAAAGGTCGGAAAATGATGGAACCCTTAGTGCGGTCGCCTGGCCATCCTGGACCATCGCAACATTAACAGCCACAATGGACGGGCTTTGATCCCCTTGGACTCTCAAGGGTCTATTTCTGCCATGGTAGTAGAAGGATTCAAGTCTTCTCCAGGTTGTGGGTGAGTCTACCTCTTAGTTGCCTCTCTCCGACCCTTGGCGCTAGTGTTTATAATGTTGTATGCTCTTATCCACCATGGGGATACTTGACGTGACTCCCTGGTGTAAATCCATCCTTTGTCGATAGGCACTCTAGGTCTAAGGAAGGGAGGCGTCCTTAGCTTCAGCAGAAGTCCTCGAGTTCATTGCATGGCTTCTCACCTTATTTTAGTCGTTAGAGATGTACTAATGAAACCCAATGTAATAGCTTCCATTCTTCTGAGAAGGTGCTTTGTAGTATTTGGCTTGTCATCGTTCCTTTGTAAGAAATTTTTTGATGATGTAATAATATCCATGGACTCTTTTGCCCTTCGCTTATTTACTATCCAAACTTGTTTCCATGACCTTCTATAGCGTCTGACTTGGCTTCCACTCTTTTGATCCATTCCTTGCCTTAGCCTTGGCTCTAGGTCATGGGAATCCGAGCCGGCTTCGGAGGTAGCCATCGTCTTTGACTACGAGACATAAGTACCTTTTGAAATGACCTTCCCTTCACTATTTCAAGGAACCATGGCAATCACCTTATTGTAAGGACATCATTCCTGCCACTGGAGGCCATGGCAAACTTCGTTACTTTGGTAAGCGGCAAAAATTTTGATACCTCTGATGGCTTTCTGTTCAGGAGCCACAAAAGTCAGCGGTTACCATCTTGACTTTGACGCGTTGGTTTTGACCAACGTCATACTTTACCGCGCATAATTTTCTTTGTGGGTGCTGAATTTCCTTTGGGTCTTTGCGCCTTTGAGCTCGTTCTCAGGTTGTTTGCCCTCAAAACTTTTGCATATTTGAGCCTCGAGGTTTTAACCCTGATAGGCTTTTTGGGGCTTTTATCTCATTTTATGTTTGGCTTCTTCTTGCTACTTTTCACTCCCTCGACCTTTTTGTTGTTTGGTCGTCTTCTTAGTCTATAATTTTGGTAAACATACTCTATCGAGGAGGCGCCAAATCAACATCATAGCCTTGGTGTATCGCAGTAGATACCTTTGCAACAAATGGGTTTGTGTTGGTTGCGCTGGATTATCCCCCAACTTTATTCTGAAGGTGGGGAATTATGGATTCTGGATCCGTCTTATCTGATCCTGTCAGGTCCTTGTTAGAGGTTAGCTCCTTTCATTCTCTTCTGAATTCCATGGCTCTCTTGCTCTTTGGACTGACATCCAGATTTATGAGGCTTTCGGTCTTGGGCGGCTGAAGCACTCTGAGCTGTTGGTTCTGGGCGCTCTACTAGACTAGCTTTGGTAGGTCCACGATCTTTCATCGTTGAACCTGCATTCAAAGAAAACGTGAGCCACATGGCCCTGATGGACTATGGTCTCTGGGGCTTTAGATTTACAAATTTTTCAATTTGACGTCTAAGCCTGGGGGCACATGGCCTTAGAGAACCAATGGTCTGTGGTGGTCTTAACCAAGAGTAATTGTGGGGAATCAAGCCCTTGGTGAACCATAGGTTCAAATTTGTCAGACTATGAAAGTATGGTTTATGTGAGCTAAAGTCCTGCTAATTTTACGTCATATGAGTCGTGAATTAATAAGTGTAAGCGTTTAATTAACAAGCCTTAGTCTCAATTGGGATCTATGTTTTAATACATAAGATCGTGGGCACACCTTCCTCTGGGCACAAGGTATGCTTGGACATTTAGTCTCTAGGCTGAAGCCTTATTGACACGTTGTGTCAGATTGTTTGCTATCTTTATTGTTACCGAACGGTTTTAAGTTTTTCTATGAGCCGCGTACTAGGATAGAAAGGGGTGCACATATCCATAAGTTTTGCTAACTCATAGTTTTGATGCATTGCATCTACGACCATTAGGATATGGTCTGCATTTCGCCATGGCCTTTCAACCATGGTTTTTAGGATCTCGTCCGCATTCCGCCATGGCCTTTCAAACATGGTTTTTAGGATCTAGTCTGCATTAGATGGACCATAGTTAGGAACCTTTCCGTATTTCGCCATGGCCTTTCGGCCACGGTTTTTAGGATCCCATATGCATTATATGGATTTTTTTGGGCACAAGGCCTTAGTAGATTCCTAAAGAGTTTTTCAAAGATGTTATATCTTTTTCCTCCAAAGGAAATCATTTTTCTTTTCTTTCAATAATATATTTCAAGACCCGCAGTTTCTTTCATCAAAGAATAGCGGGAGCTTTTATTACGTAATTGAAAATTAAGAGAAACGAAGGCCATCTCATGGCTGAGAAGAAGCGCCAAGGCTTACGCCAAGGCCTTCGTTCTTAGAAGTGGTATTCTAGTTGTGGA
Organism: Anastatica hierochuntica; assembly: GCA_900406275.1. Lineage (NCBI taxonomy): Eukaryota > Viridiplantae > Streptophyta > Magnoliopsida > Brassicales > Brassicaceae > Anastatica > Anastatica hierochuntica. The sequence goes on along the minus strand of OVAN01000777.1, from coordinate 6,779 downwards.
GGGCATTTCAGCTGTCCGATCATTTCGTATCTTCGTGCTCGCGTCAGGCTCGTCTCTTAGCTTCGGCATGCTCCCCTGACTAGTATGCGACATTATTCTTTGAGGGTTGCTTTCTTCGTGCAATGTCTTGGCATATATCTCCTTGGTTGTGGCCATTGAGCATGAGTGGGCCCGTTCCTGATTTCCTATAATCTCCCTTATTCCCCAAGGTGTTGGAAATTTCAAGGATTGATGTAGAGTTGATGGAACAATCTTCATATCATGTATCCAGGGCCTCCCCATTACTGCATTGTACGCCTAGGAGTAATCCATAATGAGGAACTTTGTCCTTTGGTTGACACCTCCGACGTATACTGGTAAGATTACTTCTCTCATGGTTTTCTTTAATTCGTCATTGAATCTGACTAGAGAAGTGGACATTCTGGTGATCTCTTCTTCGTTTATTCCCAAGCCTTCAAAGGCCTTATTGAAGATTATATTAATAGGGTTGTCATTGTCGACGAGGATACGCCTCATGAGACAGTTTGTAACTTTCAGTGATATCACCAGGGCATCCTGATACGGAGTTATCACTTCTGCTTCGGTATTAGTGGTGAAGCTTATTACGTCAGGGCCATCTTCGCGTTCTTTGCGGATAACCATGAAATTTACTCGATGATTGATCTTCGCAGCGCGAGTGCTTCTCTTGGCTGCAGAGATTGTCATCCCACTTACTTCTGATCTTCTAGTGATGAAGTTGACGTCATAACCGTGCCTTGGCGAATCAGGACTTGGCCCCATGGGAATGTCATTCTTGGTTTGTTCATGAATGAGAGCCCTTGCTTTGTCTGAGAGGAACTCTCGTAGGTATTCCCTGCTAAGCAACTCATTCACTTCGAATCTTAGCTGGAAGCAATCCTCCGTTAGGTGACCATGGTCATGGTGAAAATCGCATCACTTAGATGTATTTCTCTTGTGCTGGTGGCCCGCATCTTTACAAGCCACTTGACTTTTCCTGTCAAACGCCCCAGCTCGATCACTATCTCAGCTGGGGATATCACCATGCTGGACATGTCAGGTCATGTTATGGGCACGTACTTCTCGTGCTCCACTTTTGCTAAGGGCTTTGGCCATCCTCTGGGGCCACCCTTGGCGGTGATTTTGGGTCCAAACTTAGCGTTAGATTTGTCATTCCTTGTGGTTTTGGAGTTACCATGCCCTTTGGGATGATTTCTCTGCGCCAGTTAGGCCTGATAGCTTGGGTCCTCCTCCCATTTAATTTGGGCTCAAACTTTAGACAGTACGTCTTCCATAGTGTGTTAGGGTACTTGGTGAGGTCTACATACAAATCACCATCGTTCAGTTGCCCTTGCCTAAAGGACAAGATTGTCGTGGTGGCGACGTAGTTAGGAACTGACACCTTCACCCTGTTGAATTGGTGGAGGTACTCCCTCAAGCTCTTGTCTGGGCGTTGCTTGATTCGGTAAAAATCGTCAGTCACGTCTAAAAATTCGGCTGCTAGCAAACTGCTCGACAAAGCGATCCGTTAGCATGGCAAAGGAGTTGATGGAGCCGTTGGCTAGGTTGGAGCACCACAGCAGCGCCGGGCAAGTGAGGGTAGCTCAAAATCATTTGCACATACAGACTTCCAGATGCTCATAGCCGATAGTGGTGGTGAAAATGCGTTGGAGATATTGTGAGATGTGCGTGTCTGGATCAGTGGTCCCGTCGTATGGAGTCATGGTTAGCAAAGAGAACCACTTGGGGACTTCGCCGAAAGCGATAGCGTCAACGAAGGGCGTATATGCATAAGAGTTGGGAGTGCTATAGATAATCGGTGGAGCTACTCCAAGAAGGCGCTTTATCATGTTCTTCATGGCTTATAGCCTCCCCGTTAGCAAGACTTCTACACCTAGGGCCTCATTAGCGTTTCTCTCTTAGGGTTTGCTAACCAGCTATGATGGTGAGAGCCAGGGTTCCGTGTTAGCATGAACTTGGAGTCTGATGCATTCGAGCCTCCTTAATGACCTTCGGTGGCTTTTCGCCTAGGGCCTGCATCAACGGGACTTTCCTTTTGACCTTTGCTTAACAGAGAGTGGCTAACCGAAAAGTCGAGTGCTGAGCAGAAAGCAAAATAGGTTAACCTTTCTCACCAGGTCACAGCAAATGCAAAAGCGATACGACCTGAGCACGAAGCATCATCTATACCTACTTAACCAGACATGGGAAGTAGAAGAAAAGTCTAGCACTTGGATCTCTTTGCGGGGAAGATCCATACCAGCAAAACCAATAAGACTGGTAGTGGCTTCACTGCAGGAAGCAGAATGCAGCAAAAGCAAACAACTATTTCCGGGTAGCAAAATGCCAATAAGCTAGTTGTTACCTCCAGGTAGCAGAATGCCAACAAGCTAGTGATTACCTCCAGATAGCAGAATGCCAAAAACCAAAAAGATTGCTCCTCCGTGTATCAAGAGGACAAAAGTACTAGTCACCCAAAGTGGAGCAAAACGCATCTCGGAAACCTAAGCATTGTCTTAAAAAGGAGAGATAATGAGATTATCCTAACCTTGAACTCAAATATCTCACAAGACACGACAAAGACTAGAGGCTAAGGAGCCAGAAGTAAAAACAACCGGAACATCGGTAACAGACTAGAGGCTAAAAGCCGGAAGTGAAAACCATCGAAACGTCGACATGCAAAGGCCAGAGACTTATAGCCGGAAGCCAATAGATCAAGAAGCCAAGGGTAAAAGACTTTTCAAATCCATACACGAAGGGCCAAAAGATAAGTCTTAAGGCCCTGAGGGGCAAACCAAGATAAGGCCTAGAAGGCCAATCGACAGTTAAGGCCTCTAAGGCCATAGAAGTCATTTTTTGAAGCCCACAAGGAGCAGACCTAAGCCTATGCAGGGGCCGAAAGTCTACAAAAAAATATAATAAATCCCACAAGGGAAGAACAACTTATTTCTTGATTCTTGGTCTGGAGGCTAGGCAGCTGGGGTATCAGGAGAAGAAGACTTCTCAACGTTTGTCTCTGAGTCCGTTGGGGTTGCAGAAGTCTTGGCCGGAGGAATCTCTGGTTCATCTTCAAAGGTGGGAGCTTTAAGGCCATTGTCTTTCGCCTCCGCTGTTACCACCATCTTGTAATTATCGAATTCCTCCCTCAAGTTCCAAGACTTTTCCTCCCCCGTGAGGAAGTTTCGAACCATCTCCCAGCGTACAACGATCTTGGCGCCATTGACATCCATGGACATCTTCTATGTAAAGGTTGCTATCCTCAAATACAGGCTAGCAACCTCTTCCTCCAACTTTGTCTTCTCCTCAGTCAGGGTGAGGACATTCTTCGCAGCTTTCTCTTTCTCCGATTCCATCCATCGGAGCAACCGTTTCGCTCCTTGTCTAAAGCAGTCGTCTTGTCCTTCTCTACCTTTAGCTTGGCCAGGTAGTCATCCACCATGGCCTTCCCCACAGAGGTCACCTCAGAGGCAATCAGATCCTTGGCATGGAAGAAAAAGGCGGCAAACTGAAATCATTTGCAAGACGAGAATTTGATGAAATAAAGTCTAGGGAAGAACCACTTACCCTTATCATTTCCCTCTGAACATAGTCGATGACTCCCACAGTATCAAAGTTGGGGAAGCGAAAAGGAACGGAGGGGAAGACAAAGCTCTTCAAATGCCCCAAGTAATCATCAAGGCTACAANAAGAGAGAGAGAGAGAGAGAGAGAGAGAGAGAGAGAGAGAGAGAGAGATTTTGGTCAAGGCGCTTTTCTGCTTCTTGGTTGAAGCCGAAGCCTTAAAGCCTTTTATGTCCCTTTCCTCTTGGTCACAACAGACGAAGAATCATAGACTTCCACCACCTCAGGAGTCTTACTCTCAGACTCCAGCTTGGCCTTCCTTGCTTCTTGATCTCTCTTGAAGTCTTTCGATGCTTTAGATCCTGATCCAGACATGTTTCCTGCAAAAAGACAAGACGTTAACAAAGCAGGAACAAGGAATAAAAGCAAGAGAAAGGGATAAACCTCTGATGCTGCTTTGGCTTAATGCCTCTTCACTTAGAAGGAAAGGGATGCTTCTCTCTTCTGCAGAATTCTCCAGAGCCTCCTCAGCCTTCTCCTTACCTTCCTCTGACTTCTCTGTGGACGCCTCTGCAAAAACAAATGGATAAGAGGGTCAATGTCAAAGCTGGAAGCAATAAAAAGAGAGGCATCCTAGACCTACTAGTAAACTTCCAGTGGATAGAGAAACCAGACGACAACTTGACTTTCATAAAAACAAACTTCTGGCACAATGTTTGGTGAAGGCTGCCCCCTTACTCTCCTCCTTCTCTAGCTCCACGACTAAAGGAGCACCAGCTTGGGGACGGAAGTAGTATCTACCCTCACCAAGAGGAACATGAGTGTAGTAGTAAGAGTAGAGGAGTTCGTCGACACCCAGATCTAGCCCGTAGAACTCACTGAGTACCTGAACAGCTGTGAGGATCCTCCAGGAAGGCGGGTTCAGCTAAGAGGGACGTATTTCGAAGTGCTTCGAGACCTTCCTCACCAGAGCCGATATCATACCATGACTCTAGTCTCTAAGTAGCCTTTGTACATGGCTATCTCGTCCACATGGCACTCATAGGCCCTCTCGCTCTTCCTAGGCACCCTGAGTTTTGCGCTTTCCCTGATAAAGTACTGCTTTCCCTAGCCTTCCAAAGTCTCAGAGCTGACGTTGGAAAAGGACCCACCTTTAAAAGCTGCGAACCCGCAACAGAGCGAAAAAATCGAGGATTAGCATCATGGATCTCCATGTCCTCAGAAGATCCTTCAACCTCTGTAGAAGGGCTCGTCTTGATTTGGTGTCTCTTTCGAACACGAGAACCAACAGACGATGAAGCCACAGGGGAAAATTCGTCGCCTGAACTAGTCATCTTTGGCTCAGAGAGGTTTCGATCTCAGATATAGGGTTTGACTGGGGCAAGAAAAGCCTAGAAGTTGAGGTTGATTTGGAACCCTAAAGTTACCCTCTGGAATCTACCTTAACAGAAGCGAAAAGATTTCTAACCTTAAATCGTAGATTAAAAGAGCCCGACGATGATTCCGAAAGCAAGGAATCTAGCAAGAAATGGAAGAACATGAAGATAGAAGGCAAAATAGAAAAGAAAGAAAGATTTAAATGCCCAAAGAAAGAAAGAAGACCAAGTTTAGCCGCACACGTCTAATCATAGGCGCATATTTTAGGACGCAACGACTACAATCTTCCTCTCGAATCTTTGCAAAATCTTCATCAACGACTATGATTTCCTCCTTAGATATTCACGGAATCAACAATTAAGATCTTCCAACAAAATAAAAGTTCCCGAGAAGTGTTAGTAACTCACAAAGTTTGAAATTCAAAGCCTTATGGCCGGACGCCAAGAGCCAGACGTGACCTCCTACAACAATTACGTCCATCACGAAACGTCACTCAAGCTTTAAGCAAGTAGACACCTACGGGGAACAAAGGCAGCATGTGAGTCGTAGTTAAAAGGCCGAGCAACTAATGGATTCTTGCCTAAGCAATATGGAAGACATATTATTCCCCAACTTCGGATCAAACCTGCGCAGTAAGGGGCAAACTGTTGGGAGTAATTTAGGCCATGGGAATTCCCCTCTGGATTAGATGGAGTTCAACAGTAAGACCTCAAGGCAGGGGAATGCCCAAAAGCAGGAAGCTAGACGACATTCATAGCCGGAAGCCGGAAGTTAGCCGGCCACCGCCTTGTACTTACTTTATTATTTAACTTAGTAGATAATGATGTATATTCTATAGATAATGATAGATATTCTGTAGATAATCATGAGATACCCGATTCTTGAAATGATAATCATGAACTCCTTGTATAAATAAAAAGTTTAGAGGTTAAGAGTGAGGATTCACGGAAAACGCTAGGCTAAAGAGATCAATACACATACATCTTTTCACCATTGTTGATCTCTAAAGCTTAGAACACTTTCTTCGATTTACACACACACACGATATTCATTGATCTCCAGCTTCCGTAGTGCTTACAAAGAACGACCAAAATCGCCCATAACAGTGTTTATGCATGAATTTGATTTCGTTTTGTCTTATATTAGCATTGGATTTGTGCACTTGATCTAACATTTGTGATAAATGGCTAGTTCCTAAGTTGGTTGTTTAAATCCATGAATAATTTGAAATAGACATAACCTAGGAAAGTGTCTAGTTCAAGAATTTGTGTTTGATTTTGCCTTGAGAAATGGATTTAGCATGAATACTTAGGAAATCAAATGTTGATTTAGCTTAAGTTTGAAAATTATTTGAATGATTTTACTAAGTTGACTTGAGCAGAACCGATTAAGTAATGAATTTTGTACTTGCATGGATGATGGTTTATACACTTTCTTGGTATATCATTCAGATTTAATTATCTCCATCGATATTTACGTNCAAACTGTGGGAACCGAAATTCTCACTATCAATGTTATGTGGTTCACGGACTCTGATAGCCAAAGATCAAAAGATCGAGACAGTGAATTAGCGAGTTATTGAGTTAAATACGAAAAAGCTAAACTGCGAAGATAATGAAAAAGAAATCGTAGAAGATTTAGATAACAAAATACGAAATATGAAATAGATTGCGAAACGATATAGATTAACGATGAACGAGAANAAGTAAAAAAGAGAACGGATCGAAGTATGCAGATAGCGTAAACTGAGAGCGATTTGACAGACATAGTTAACAAAGAAGTTAAGGGTCTTAATCGAATTCCGAGATAGGAGCGTGCGCAACCGGTGTTTAAGCCGTGGCCGCA